>PVJS01027336.1:0-26316 GCA_004027185.1 Glis glis | reverse complement strand
TTGCAGAGGGCCTCACTAAGTAGAGAGAGAGAGAGAGAGAGAGAGAGAGAGAGAGAGAGAAAGAGACAGGGAGAGAGAGAGAGAGAGAGAGAGCGAGCTAAGGCTGGCCGCGAACCCGGATCCTCTGGTCTCCGCCTCCCAAAGTACTGGGATTACAAGCGTGCGCCACCACACCCGGCTTCTCCTTATTTATTTTTTTGGCTGAGGTTGCCATCAACCATCTCTATCACTGCAACACCTTGCCACCTGATCATGCCACCGTCACTCTGGCCTCCAGTTCACACTCCAAAAGGGCCACCATGGGGGATTTTCCTAACACAGAGATCTAAGTTACAACCCTGGTTAAGACCTTCTAATTAACAACAACAAAACGGCCCAATTTTTTTTTAATGGGCAAAGAAGTTAAGTGGACATTCCTCCAAAGATATCCAAGTGGCTGATCTGCAGAGGGACGGTCCCCACATCACTAACCATAAGAGAAATGCAAATAGAAACCACAGCGGGTACCACGCCATGCCCATTGCGAAGGCTGTCCGCTGCAGTGTGTCGGATCTCCTGTCGATGGGCCCTGGCTGGCTACAGTTCCGTGCTGTCATGAATGAAGCTGCTCTACCTTGTGAGACACTTGCCCAGCGTCTCACTTTTCTTCCCTTCTTGTGAGCTAGAGGTAGAAGGAGTGGAAGGAGTGTAGACCCCTGAGATCTCTGCAGATCAGAATCCCCATACTGGCCCTGGAATTTTATAGGCAACAGAAATGGCCGGCTTATGCCACCATCGCCTCAGTGCTTTCCAATCCGTTCCTTCTGTGGTGCCTTCCCTGCCTACCCCTCCTTTGTTCACGAGTGTGCACCGTGCTGATGTCAGGAGTGGCTGTGCTCAGTGGCTCTGCTTTAGACCTTCTACCGTGATGGCTTTGTATCCCAGTCCCTGATGCACAGTAGGCGCTTAGAAGATTGTAGCTAAGAAAGTGAGCAGATGTGGAAAAGGAAGACTCTGGGTTGATGAGTATGTGTGCACAGTTAAGGCATGTGGCCGGCAGGAGATAGTGAGAGCTGTGGTCCTGTGCTGTGTGACCCTGGACACATTCTGTCCTCTCTGGGCTCAGTTCTCTGCCTATGCAATATGGTGTTGGCTCAGATGCTGAATGCCCATGGGTCCCACAGAGTCTCAAGCCCTGCTCTAACTCAGAGATTTGAGTGCTACCTTCTTGGCCATGTGTCCCTGCGTCCATCTCCTGCATCTTTTGCTGCACCAGTGGCATCCCTTGGTGGCAGAGAGAGGACCCAGCCCTTGCTAGGCCAACGCTGCTCTGTGCCTCAAGGTTGGGGACCTGCAGGTGCCTGGGCAGCCTAGCAGCTGGGGAGAGTGAGGGCTTTGGTGAGCCCAGCTGGTGGGATCAAGTTGCTGGGTGCCTGGTCACCGTGTTAATCTGCTCTCGGTGCCGCTAATTCCAATTTGTGAGCAGACAGTCAGGATCAGACAGGCCAGCTGTCGCGGAAACTGCGGGCAGCTCAGCGTGTGCTTTGATTTTATGGCTTAGGGCTGGCATTATAAATTCACTAGCAAATTTAACTTTCTGGAGTACCTTCAGACAGGTAGCTCTCCGGGGCCAGGTGACATCAACTTAACCCGGTGAACCCAAACTCTCCAGCCCTCCCCAGCCTGCCATCCACCCAGAGATCCAGTGACAGCTCTGCCAGCACCCTGCAGGTGATCCTTTCCCTCTCTAGACCCTGCCTTCTCAACTGTACCCCGAAGGCAGCCTAGATGTGCAAAACTTCCAGATCTTCTCGACTCCACCATTCTGCGTCTCCCGTGTGCCGCAAGACGCCTAGCACAAGGCAGAGCCAGCAGCGCTCTCGGCCCACCTCTGCCTGCAGTGCTGAGAGAGCCACGCCCACCCCATCCCACCAAGTAGCCTTTCCTGAGCTCCAGGGAGCCCCATGTTCAGAGAGAGCAAGCAGCAAAGCAGAATGAGCTAAAACCACAGGCTTGTGTGCCAGCTGCCTGGGGCATGTGCCTTGGCCCTGGGTGGGAGGTCTCCAAGTGCCCCACCTTGGCCATGACGCCCTGCCTGCCCCAGCCCCACCTCTGGCTCAGCTCACTGCCCACCGGGCTCCGCCCCTGTGACCCCTGCTTTGTCCTCCCAGGTGCGGCTGGACCAGGCACACGCCGCCCCCTCTGCCTCCCCAGCTCCGCTCCACATCCTCCAGACGCCATCCTCCATCTCCGCTCTGAGGTCCCTTCCTCCAGGACAACTGCTCGCCCCATCCACTGTTCCCGGAGTGCAGCTCAGGGCCACCTGTGACTTACTGTCCACCTCCCCATCTGGACTGCCAGCTCCACTGCAGAGCACATCTGCTGTGTGCACCGATTTTGGCGGGGCCTGCTTTGCCCCCCCCCAAGACCTAGTTTCTCCTCCCCTCACATGGTGATAGGGCTGGTTTTAGCCTTGGCCTGTGTTTCCCACAAAAGACCACATTTCTTGGTCTCCTGGCAGCTGGGCATGGCCATGTGACCGAGTTCCAGGCACTGGATTATGAGTGGACAGAGGTGCAAAACTTCCAACTGCACCCCATCACCCTGCAGAGGGTACAGGGGCCACATTGAACCAGGAAGACAGGGACTTCTCCCCAGAAACATGGGCAGCAAAATGGAGAGCCCTGATCCACAGACCAGCTGGAACCTTGACAAGAATGTGTCCAAGCCTCTGTCTCCTCTGAGCCACCGCCATTCTGCAGGCAGTTTGGGGTGTGGTCTGCTTTTACGGTTTCGAGCTGGAATTTTAAATTCATTAACATTTAAGTTGCTAGGGGTGTCATGGACAGGTAGCTCCCCAGGGTGAGGTAACCTCTAGTCCAACCAGGCCCCTCTGCCCTGCCACACCTGATTCATGCACCACTGTGTGTGGTAGGCATTAGTAAATGTTTGTTGATTCAACGAGTGAGTGAGTGAACAAAGTATTGTAAAACTAGAACCAACAGCCTTCAGCTTTGAGTACATTGGGATTCAAAGGGCCCAATAAACACTGTTGGTTTGGAAGCTGCTCCAGGTCCTCAGACGGGCTGGCAGGTCCCGACAGTGGGCTCAGGAGCAGGGCCGCTGCATCCGCCTGACAGTGGTGGACCCCAGCGGGCTCTCTAGCCAGTCACCCTGGCCATGCAGAGGGCGCTGCTTCCCCTGGGCTCTGCAGACCAGGAGCCCGGGAATGCTGGCCCAAACTGGAAGCGGCACTAGGTTCCAGCCAAGGTTGTTGTTAGGTTGGATTTCTTTTTTCTTTCTTTTTAAAAATGAGATTCAAAGGCTTTGAAATCTGGTGATATATGACAAAGGGTAAATTACATATATTTTGGCCAGGGAGGCTGTCGGGACAGCTACTACCAAAAAAAAAAAAAAGTAGGGTAGAAATGTGCTATACGTTTCTTGAATGTCCCCAGAGGCCCGCGTGTTGAAGGCTTGGTCGCCGCTGATGGTGCTATTGGGAGGTAGAGCCTAGTGGGATGAAGTTAAGTCAATTGGGGCTGGCCTTGGAGGGGATCGGGGGACTCCAGGGCCTTCCCCTATTTCTCTTCTGCTCTGGCCACCAGGAGGTGAGCAGCCTCCTCCTTCAGGGCTCCCTCCATGATATACCGTGCCGCCACAGGCCCAGAGCAACGGGGCGAAGCAACCATGGACTGAAACCTCCAAACCCATAAGCCAAAACAAACCTTTTCTACTTGTAAGTTGACTGTCTCAGCAATTTCATCACAGTGACAGCAGAGCTGATGAACACAAACTCGAAAACGTCCTGGGTGTCTCTAAAATTCATGGCTGCTAACACCTGAGGATTCCATGGAGACTCGAAAGGCAAAAGACCCGTGAAGGGGCATCCCATAATCTATTCTCAGTGATTTGTACACCAGTGGGCATGCATCTATAGGACCTTTGCAGCTGATGGAGGTGGGCGGGGCGGGCAGGTTAGGGAGACCCTGCCTCACAGGTGGAACTCAGCAAAGGTTGATGGGAGAGTGGGAAGTCAGCACATGCTGACTTCCACCAGGGATGGGCTCCGAGATCCTCAGTCATTGCTGACCCCAGCTGGAAGGGTTACCTGGGGCCGTGGAGACCGGCTCCTGCCTCGAGGCAAAGGTCTACCCACCAGGTTGGACAGATGTAGATCGCCTTAAGTTCAAGATGCACGTAGCATTACTACCCATCTCTCAGGGAGATTCCCTCTGCGGAGGAACAGCAGCTCAGGTAGGCCAGGCCAAAGCTCAGGCTGAGCAGAGGGTAAATCAGCAGAGTGATGTGCTCTGTGAAAACCAGCTATGCAAAGAGGCTCCCTCCCCAGGCTTCTGCTCACCAGCTGGCTGCAGGGAGATGCAGCTGCAGCCACAGCTCTGGGAGCTAAAAGGGAAAGAGCCATTGATATGAGACCATGACCTCAGGGGTTCCCGGCCTGGAGCTGGGCCCACCCGCACCTTGTTTGGGGTGCCCTGCTCTGAGCCCCACTTTCTCCCTGAAAAGTCTGTGTCTCCATCACCCCTAAGCTCAGCCGTCTCCCAGGGCTGCGTCTGAGCCAAGTGACCTAACCTCTCTGAGCCACAGTCTTCCTGCTGTAGCAAGAGGAAAGCCTGGACGCCTGTCTCAGAGGCTTCTCCAAAGAATACAGTGAGGGTGGTGCCAATGGCGGGGCCTGGACTGGAGAGGCTGACCATTCCATACAGTGAACAGGCCCTGCTGGTCACCAACCAGGGCCCAGGCTCGCCCAGCCCAGCCATCGAGTCACGCCCTTCGGTCCCTGGGTGTGTCCCCATTTCAGAGGGGACAGGGACAGCCTGGGAACACGATCTATTCTCTCCTCTCTTTCTCTCTCTCTCTCTTCTCTCATGCACACATACACACACCTTACATTTCTGGTTCCTCTAATGAATCAGAAGACCTGGCCACCCTAGGTGCCAGTTCCTGCCAGATGTTACGCAGATGTTGCTGAATAGCACCTGCCCCTGCAGACGGGAGCAGGGGCTGCCACCCCTCCGTGGAACCTTTACTGCCCCCTTATTCACATGCCCGTTTGCTTGCCAGTCCTCAGGCCCCTGTGATCCATCACATCTCGCTCCCTTCTGTGTCTGCTGGGCTCCTGTCTCCACCTCTCCTCCCTCAACCCTGCCCCCCAGAGCCAGCCCAGGGTCAGATTTTGATTTTGGTTTTGTGGTACTGGGGATGGAACCCAGAGGTGCTCTGCCACTGGGCTATGCCCCGGCCCTCTTTAGTTTTCATTTGGAGACAGGGTGTTGCTAAGTTGCCCAGGCTGGCCTCGAACCTGCAATCCTCCTGCCTCAGCCTCCTGAGTTATTGGGAGGACAGGCACAGTGCCCCACAGACAGTCCTGGCTCCTAACCCCTCCCATGACAACCTGATTCCCCTTCCCACTGCCCAGGCTGGCCACACCAGACTGGCCTTTGAAGCCCTGCATGGAGCCGGGCGTGGTGGCGCACGCTTGTAATCCCAGTACTTGGGAGGCTTGGACAGGAGGATTGCAGGTTCGTGGCCAGCCTCAGCAACTTAGTGAGGGCCTCCACAACTTAGTGAGACCCTGTGTCAAAAATAAAGAATAAAAAATAGGGCTGGGGATGTAGCTTAGAGGTAGAAAGTCCCTGGGTTACCCCCAATACCACAAAAAATAAAATTTAAAAAAATGAAGGTCATGGAAGGTCACAGAGCTTCAACCTGGATCCTGAATAAGCGCATGGAGCGAAGGCCCTGCCAGCCCAGAACTTCCATCCTGGACTGTCAGAGAGCAACCCCTTCCCTTGGGGTTCAAGCCACAGTGTTCTGGGGTCTGCTCACTGTGGCAGTTTAGCCCACCCCAAACAGCACCATCTTCAAGAGCAGACTTTCAGTCTTGGGGCGCAGGGCTATCCTGGGCCACCAGGAGGATGGACGTGGCAGATGGGGTGAGCACAGACCAGTCTTGGATGCAGCAACAAGCCTGCCAGCGGTCTCTCCGCCGCTGCCAGCACAGAGTCTTCACATGGGAGAGGGTGGACTGGCCTGAGGGCCCCTGGCCCAGGTGTCGGACTACTCTCCAAGCCAACCTCACCCTGGCTTTGACACCACCACACCTGCCCTCTGGAGGCTGGAACCCCTCTGTCCCTTCCAGAGCCCCAGTTACCGCCCCGCCATGTATGCACACCGGACCGAGATGACCCTTATCTACACTCCAGGATGAGCTGTCCAGCTCCTCACCCTTGTCCCTAAATCCTCTGTTGATGACACACAATGACATTGATGCCTGGGCCTCAGAACAGCCAGTACAACAGAATGTTCTTTCTCTCGAAGTCATTGGTGGATGCTCTTGAGCCTTTGAAAGCTGAGTTACTTGTCGCAACCACCCTGTCCTGAAAGCCACACATCTGGTCAGCTGTGGCCCAACTTGTAGCCGAGCAGGAGGAACACAGGATTACCTAGGGATCAATATGGATACACACACACACACACACACACACACACAGCTGCAGCCATACCTGGGGCGAGTGTGATCACTGCCCCCATGAGGCAGGTAGGTCTGTTCACGGAGCCACGCCACACCCAGCCCCCTCCAAGACTTGCCCTCTGCCACATGGGGACTGCAGCGCGCTTGGCGGCATGCTGGGCAGCTGGGACTGTGCTGAGTTCCTGCAGATGGACCCAGAAAAGAGACTCCCAAGGCCAACTCATTATGGGTGTCCCCGCAGTCCCTACCACTGCCACTGGGACTTTGCAGTCACTTTGCATGTTCCTATCTCCTTCCTGTCCACCAGGTTAAGATGACAGCGAAGACTTGGTCTACATCCTAGGGGCTGACCAATGGCTGCCTGTTGGGAGCACAGGTAGGGAGGCCTCTTTGGTCTGACACATTACTCAGCTGGGCCGGATGTTATTCCAAAGTCAGGTGAGAAGGGTGCATGGCCCCACGTGTCTGTGAACCCCATCTGTGTCCTACGTGGGGCCATTCTACACGATGGGGCCAAGCAACATGTGCTTCTTCAGCATGGACTTTGGAGCCCAAAGGCCTGGATTCAAATCTCTGTCTCCACGCTTACGAGTGTCTAAACCTCAGCCAGATTCGTGCCTCCTCTGCCCCCAGGCATGCTCGTCTGTAAAAGGGGAGAGAGACACTTGCCAAACGGTCTTGGCTTGTCATGAGTATTAATGAGTGCACGCTTTGGAGCCCCTGCCAGTGTGACTGCAGAGAGCCGGGAGCCCTGAGACAAGTTCCTTAGAGACCCCGAGGAAAAGAGGAGCTGGGGCTGTGGCGGGGAGTGGTCAGGGAGGGCTCTCTGGTGGAGGCCGTCTTTGTGTGCATTCCAGCTACTGCCATCGCTCCCTGTCCTCAGAGCCCAAGTCATGAAGATGCCGTCTGGCATATGGGAGATTTGCACCTGAGCAGGTAGCTCAAGGGCAGTGTAGTCTACCGAGACACAGCTGCAGAAGCCTACTCAATGGAGCAGCGCCTCTGGCCATGCTGGGTGTCCCGGGGTCCAGGCCCTTCCTCTCCCTGCTCCCGCCTTCCACATCGTGCACTCTACCCCTCCATGGCCTGTGCTGCCACCCGGCCTCTGCTCATGGTCCACACTCAGCAAGTCTCTGGTCTCTGGATCCTTCTCTAAGTGTTCTGCCTCCTAAAGTCCCAAGAGACTGCATCTGTTTTGCTGTTTAGACTCTGGGCTCAGGGCCGCACTCTCGAGCCAGGCTACTAACAGTTTCCAGGGGTTGGAGCTCTGCTTCCAGTCTCCACAGCTGTGGCTGGAGCAGCAGGGTTGTATGGAGACAATGGCCCTCAGTGGACCAGCAGCATACCATCGAGAGCCCTGGCCGTGTAGGAGAGCAGTCTCAGAACTCCATGGCCAGCATCATCCAGGGTCCCAGGCCCTCGACACCCCCAGGGAGGATCACACGAGGCCCCAGGAGTGGAGCTTCCCACCAGGGCCCCGGTGCAACCCAGGTGGCAGCTTTGCTGCTCTGGATAAACTGTGAGCCCCGTCTTCTGGCACTGGCAGGGAAGCGGGCACCTTGAGCAGTTTGGCCAGCAGGGAGCCAGCAGCCCTCTTGGGCGGTGGAGTCTGTTCCCTCCGCCCCACCAAACACTTGTGCCTCTGAGCGTGCCATTGTTCTTTCCAGGGAAACCTAATTTTCAAACAAAAAAACATGTTTTCTGACAATAGGGCACATGCATGTGCCAGAAAATATTTGATTTGAAAGCAATCCTTTGTGCAGTTCAAGCTTTGTTTTTAAGAGACAGGACAAAACATCCTACCCAGCTGTCCAGAGCATGTGCTGGGTCCCCGCACCGCCCTCTGTTCCCCTTAGCTTGGAAAACTGGCCTGAGGGGTCCAGTCAAAACCCTATCCTGAGGGCCGCGTCGTTTCCATTCTGGAGGGTGAGGTGGGGCCGGGTGCCAGAGATCTTCCCTATAAATGAGGAAGAACCAAATTATCCCTGTCTGCAGCATTATCAACCGCAGATATGTCCCTATACACAAAGCCACTTGCAAAACAGCGCTGCAGAGTCCAGGCCGAAGGGAGTGTTGAAAACAGTGGAGCTAATGAGTAACCAGTAGTCAGGTCAAATCAAACTGCGTTTACTTTACAGGGGTTTCTCAGCCTCTGGCTGTTCTCCCATGCCGTGGGGAGACCCCTTCATCAGCCACCGGCCTCTTCCTTCACTCTGGAGATCCCGCGTGCCCACAGACCTGCGGGTGACTGGAACCCACCGTGCGTGGGGACAAAAGGCTCGCATCATATCTACGCCATGTTTACTCTGACGCCTTCACAACAAGCCTGCCTTTTACAAGCAAAAGCAAGCCTGCGTCCTGACTGCTCCACGCACCTCCCTCTCACCAGTGAGTCCAGTCACCCACGCCACTTACCCCACTGATCCACTTTGTTCCTTCTCCATCCATCCAGAAGAGAATGTTCCCTGCTGGATGCCAAGAGCAAGGCCATGCCAGGTGCCTCACAGGCCTGCTTGTGCATGGGCATTCACGACTAGCTCTTACTCTGTCCTGTGGCCTGGGTGTCAGAGCATGGGCCTGCAGACAGTGGCCGAACCTCTTCTCTGTGTCTAACGTAGAGGCCACATGGGCTGGGCTGCTGCTGCTGACTGTGACCCCGGAGTCCCCCAGGGTGGCCCCTGCCAGGTGATGGAGCTCACGTGCTTGTTCGTGCCGTGTGCAAGGGTATGCACACACCTGTGCGGGGTCAGGGGACCCGGGCCTGTTCTCTGAGTGTCACGTGGATGAAGACTGGTTTATTCATCAACTATGCATTGAGCTCACAGAGGAGCATAAGCCAAGCCATCCCTGAGGGTCCCTCCTCCAGGGCAATGAGCACACCTGCAGGTACCACTTCTCCAGTGGTGCCTGGGGGAAGCCGCGGGCTCCATCACCCAGAGCCTTCGAGAAGCCCTGTGCCCACAGTGGTGGCCTTTGTTCCTGTACTCGGGATGGATTTACACTGACTCCTTCATGCTTTCTCCCGATCTAGTTGTGACTGAGAGCTGGGTTAGGGGCTCTGCCCGAGGCCACCACACCCCGCATCATGATACCCCGTCTCCTCGGAAGCATCCCTCACCACCCTCATCTGTCAGCTGTTGGCCAGCACACCGAGCATTGTATGTACATCACCGTATCCATTTCCCGATCAGTCTGTCATGAAGGCATCTTATCCCCACTTACAAGTGACGAAACCGGAGCTCAGAGAAATGGCGGACGCATGATTTGAACCTGTACAATAGAGGCTCCAAAGAAATGTGCGGTTTCCATTCATTCGGCAAGCACTGGTTGAATGCCTGTTGTGTGCTGGGCCAGGGTGGGGGGCAGAATGGTGAGCCCCACCTGGGAAGGGTGCAGGATTGGGGCCCCCTGGCTTCAACCTTCCCTCTGCTTTGTCTTGTGTCAAGTGGTGCCTCTTATCCAACTACCCGGCTTTGCCCCTGAAAGGTAGCCCAGGCATGTGGCATCCAGGCGGGCAAGGGGGCACCTTTCCCCACCTCCTCGGGGATGGAGCGTGGGCACCTGGGAGTGCGTATGTGCACACTGCCATGCGGCTTCTAGCAGCACCATCAGGTGGGAGGGCAGGTGGGGGCCACGCGTGTGCACATCCTCTGTGAGAGGTCACGGGCACGCCCAGCGTCACGTGGCCCCAGCAGCTCTACTCGTGTCTGGAGCCCCAGCTACTCAGCATCTCTTTATGACTCAAGAGGCCTGAGGTCGGGCTTTCTCCACCGTCCTGTCCTCAGCACCATCGAAAGCAGCCTGGTTCACTGTCTCTCTTAGCAGGGCCCTACTCTCCACGGGGGGACTTTCTCCCAAGCAGTCCTGGACACCCAGGGTTTGAGGTGTATACTGGGATAAGACAACAAGGTCACAGCAGCCACCTGGACTGACAAAGGTTCTGAGACACAATTTCAAAGATGCCAAATGTGAGAATCCATCAAATATGGTAAAAAACAGGGAAGAGGGTGGGTGCCCTCTTGAGGGGGCATGCTGCATGTGACAGTTCCCTCCACCCCTGGGGTGGCCCAGCCAGGCCCAAAAAGACAGCAGTCCTGGAGGACTGAGAGCGCAAGCTCTGAGAGCTGCCGCCTGGGGACTGTCATTGGCCTTCCCAAGCCTCCTTGTCTGTAAAATGGAGCCAATAAACACTCAGCTCACAGGGTCAACTCAGAGGACCTAAGTGAAAACATGTAGAAGAAAGGCAGCATAGACACTCATGGGGAGCCACTACTGTCAGGTGATTACACAGCTGAGACTCAATGTCACACAGCTCAGGCTGGAAGACTGGCCCACTCATTCCTACTGCCTGTGTCCCTGCCCCTCCCCGGGGACCCCTCATTGGGCTGTGAGGGTGAAGCCAGGCGTTGGCACCTGCAAGATGATAATCTCCAGCCACGGCAGCCAGTGATGCGCCTGCAGCTCAGGTGTATGCAGCTCCTCTCCAGACCCGAGCTGCGTCCTTGGCCAGGGAGTGAACGAAGCTATCCCTGACCGAAGGCATGAGCCCTTGCATGCACCTGGCCGCCCCCGACTGCTGTGGCTCCCCGGTTTCTGGCTCCTCGCAGTAGATCCCAGCTCCCCTCCAATCTCTCCAGCTTCCAGCCCCTCAGCCCGTGAGCTCCAGGACCAAGGTCAGAGGCAGAAATAAAGACAAAACTGTGTGACTATTCAATCCCCAAACCAGCTGCTGTGGAGGAGGACAGGAAACAAAATAAACAACGACCACCTCCGAAGGAGAGCAGCCAGGGGAGAGACAGGCTTTGTGGCCAGGCAGACCCAGGTGCTATCTCCTCAGACAGGCCCCTCACCTTCCTGAGTCAGCCCGTGGCACAGCACAGCAGCCATAATGCGTGGGGGACACCATGCCTGTGCTGTGTCCTCCATCCTCGAGCCACCACCCACAATCAGCTCCACGTCTCACCAAAGGTCCCACCCTGGCCACTTCTCCCCAAACTGCAGTGCACATAGCCACCATGGGCTCCACGTCCGCCCCTGGACTCAAGCACACCCAGCACACAGCTCCTGGGAAGGCTTCAGGTTTCCTCTTGCTGCCCACCAGCTGGGGCTGGGAGAGGGCCAACCCCAGGGGGCACCACACTGCACCAGGCCCCCGTGCGCTGGCTTGCTGCAGGCTTCCCAGCATGGGCCATGCATGACCTCCAGGCCCTCCTGTCCCCACCTCAGAGCACCACACAGCCCAGCCGCACCCTTCGTTGAGGCTTATATTTGTTCCTTATAAAAAAAATAACAATAGTGGCCAGGTGTGGTGGCACACACCTGTAATCCCAGTACTTAGGAGGATCACAGGTTCATGGCCAGCCTCAGCAACATAGCTAGACTCTCAGCAACCTAGTGAGACCCCGTTTCCAAACAAAACGTTAAAAGGGGTGTAGCTGGGAGGTAGAATGCCCCTGGTTCAATCCCTTGTAGCACAGCAACAACAAAAAAAGTAATAATATATTTCTGTTGCTATAATTCTACGAAAGAATCAATAAATGTAGAAAGTCACTCCTGGAGCTGCATCCCGTTCCCTGAAGCAAACCTGCTGTTGATAGTTGTGTTCATCACTCCAGAAATAATTATTGCTGCCCGCAGGTGTGTCTGCAAGTGTGAGTGTACATCTGTGCTTCTGCCCTGCAGGATTCCAAAACTGGCAGATGGGGCCGTGCCACCCCTGCTTATTTTTAGGTAAGGAGTTGGGTCCGCTTCTTGATGCCAGAGTAGAGTGCTTTCATTGGTTGTTAGGGTCTCTGATGTGGGCCCTCCTTCCTGCTGATTAACAAAGGACTCCACTTTCTTCCTTTGCTGGTACAAACTGGGGACCTTTGGCATCTTTCAACACCAGGCTCCTAAAAGTGGCATCACGGAGTCCCCAGGAGTGCACATGATGAACAGCTGTCCCCCCCCCCGCCGCAGGGCCGCACTCTGGAGCCCACCTCCCCGCCCACGCGGCGCTGCCTTCCCATTTTGCCCTGGGATTCCTGCTGTTTATCTTGATTTCTCTGGCCAGTGGGAGGTTGAACACCTCTGTAGCTCTTCACTGACCACAAGTATTAATTATTCTACATCGCCCAAGGCTTTCCTTTTCCCATTTTTTTTTCTACCAGGTTGTAGGTGGTTTTTCCTTACCTGCTTGGGACAGCACTGGTCGGCTGTGCGTTGCGCATGTGTCTCCTCTGGCTTGGTTTGCCCTGACTTCCGCCGAGCAGAAGCTTCTGATTAGGATGCGGTCCAGCCTGTCAGGGTCTTCTTTACGAGCTTCTGGGTTCCGTGCCTTGCTCAAGAAGGCCTTTCCTCTTCCAAGATCGTTAAAACATTCCCCTGACTTTTCATCTAGTGGTTTATAGCTTTGTTTTTCTCCTGCACAGCCTCTGCCCATCTGAAACATATTGGGCAGTGTGACACTCCCATTCTTGGGACACCCGTCCTGCATGGCCACACAGCGCCCCAGGCTGACCTGCCTTCCCATCCTGCATTCCCTCCTTCAGTCACTCCACAAATGCATTCAGAGTCTTTACCACCCACCACACAGTGATGATCCAGCAAGAAAGATCACGCACCCGTCCTCCAAGAGAGGGGGCTGGGGAGGACGAGAGCAAATGAAGATGCACACAGACCATGGGTGTCTGTAACCTGGGGAAGATAAAACGGGGCAAGGGGACTGCAGGGTGACACTTTAAGTAAAGCGGTGAGGAAAGGCCTCCCTGGTGGCCTAAGACAGAGATGCTCATCAGGTGAGGGAGCAAGCCACCTGGCTGCCTCTGCAAGACCTACCCAGAGAGGTACAGCACCTGCAAAGGCCCTGCGGCAGGATGTGCTGGACCAGGTTCGGGAGGCCAGATACCCTGCAGCTCTAGGTGGGGAGGGTATGAATGGGAGACTTTGGTGGTGGGCTTTAGTGCAAGGTGGTGGGGGAGGGTATTTCTTCTGCCAGCCTTTCGACGTGGGTATCCCAGGGTCCACCTCTCACCCCTCATCCTTTCCTCAGGCCCATGTGCAGCAGTGCTTGACTCGTCCTAGGCATTCTCCATGAGCCTCTGAGAGGGACTCAGGTTAACGCCAGCCCTAACTCCAGCGAGGGCCTCCTATCCTGATCTCCTGCCCCTGTTCCCACCCACCCTAATCCCTGCATGGCCCACGTATTCCAAAGTTCCCCCCCACGTCCCCAGCCTTCCGCTCCCCTTGGGCCCCCAGGGGTCACTCTGGACGCTCCCCCCAGTCTCCCCTGAGCAGCTGCAGAGGCCCCCTTCTGTGCCCTCCCCTTGAGGCTCCACATTCTCACACAGACGTGGAGATCAACTTCAACACGGCCCTCGCCTCCAGACTGGCCCCTCCAATCCAGTCTCCAACTGGCTAAAATCCACCATTCTAAAGAGTCACAGGCCCATGGCACCCTGGTGAATCCTAGCAAGGAGATCACTGGGGGGTTAGGGAGGAAGAAGGAGGGAGAGGAGAGAGGGGAGGGGAGGGAAAGAAGGAGAGGGAGGAGCTGAAAAGAGGGGAAGGCAGATAAGGAGAGGAGAGAGGAATAGAGGGAGGAAGAGGAGAGGGCAGGAGAAATGGGCCCAGGGGACAGTTTCCTCAAGGAGTTGGCAGAGACAGCTGAGGAGAGGTGGAGACCTCTGAGTCCTAGGGAGGAGATGATCAAGCCCAGGGGCATTCTACCCCTGAGCTACACCCCCAGTCCTTTTTATTTTTTATTTTGAAACAGGGTCTCTCTAAGTTGCTGAGGCTGGCCCCAATCTGCAATCCTCCTGTCTCAGCCTCCCAAGTACTGGTATTACAGGTGTACACCACCACACCTGGCTAGGACAAGATGATTTTTAAAGAGAAAGGAAGAAAATGTCAAAGGAAGGACCAGCAATGTGGGGTGCTGCTGAGGTAGAGTTTGAGTAAGGTATGGCCAACCCATTTCAACCCCTTGTTTGAGTGAGAGGCGTCCTGCCAAATGTCCCTCTGCTCCTCACATTACCCGGCCATGAATATGTCCAGTGACCAGGAAGTGCTTGTTCACGAGTCGCAGCGCTTGGTTCCCAGCCTCGGGGATGACGTGGGCATCTGTCCTTTTCTGTTCAGTGGGTCTTTTACACCATCCAGCCCCATCCACACTGGGGCAGTCAGAGCCTGGTCGCAGGAGGCCTAAGGGAGATGCTGCCCACCAAGTCCAGAGCAGGCTGCCAGGGCCTGGAGCCCACTTCACACACTCCACAAATGTGTGCCGGTCATCCCCACGATGTGCCGTACACTGGGGTAGGCATTCGTGGCACTCGTATTTGTTATCACCTACTGCCACCTGCACCGTGGACAGAGCCAAACCCAGAGGCAGAGGGCGAGGCTAGGCTGGGCAGACTCTGAGGGTCACGGGAGGGCAGGCAGGGCTGGAGGAAGGAGAGGGCGGCGGAGGGGCAGAGTAGGACTTGAAAGCAGGAGGAAAGAGAGGACCCTGCACAGCCAGGTGCTGCCCAGGGTGCTCTTTAGCACGGGCGGTGCTCACCAGCACTGCACTCAGACATGCACAGGCTACACACACGTGAATGCACCATGCACACGCACACATACATGCACCACACATGCAACACACACATACACACACTACATGTATATGCACGACACACATACAACACACACATATCCACACCACACATATGCACCGCATATGTACACACCACATAAATGCAACCTGTACATATATACACATGTCACACATGTACATACAGCAACACATACAACATACTGCACATGCCACACACATGCATGTATGCACATGCACACAACACATGTACATTCACCACACATATACCACATACATATGTGTTACAGACACATGCCATACATATGCCACAAACCACCAACACACATCTACCACGCACATACATACACCAACATAAACACCACATGGAACACATGCATCCCACACATACCACAAACACATATGCAGGTACCACGTCACATACCACAGACACACGTGCCACACATACATACCAGGTATAACACATGCACAGGCCCTGTCACCCACACATCTGCATGTGACACAGACATACACAGAACACAGCGTGGATGCAAGCATGAGGTCCACCCACGCACACACACACACACACACCTCACAGACCCACGGGACCCACAAGACCCTGCCTCTCGCCTTGGGCCCCTCACTGCTCTCTCCAAAGCAGGAGACCCAGGGCTCCTAAGTCCCCTGACAGGTCTACGGTCACCCCCAAGCAGGAGGGGTCCTCTGGGGTCTCCATGCCTGATGGCCCCGCCAGCCTGTCCTACGTGACCTGCCCTGGCCCAGGGAGGAGAGCAAGAGTTGGGACTGTCAGAGCTAGTGTCCCAGGTCTCACGGCCCCAAGCTCTCCAGGAGCAAAGAAAACTGGGAATCCAGCCCTGGCATGGCCGGTCCTTGGGTTTTGCACAGAGCACACTGGGGATAACTGCCCTGGTGTTGGCCAGCGCTGCTGGGGGACGAAACCTGGCTTGGGCCAGGGAGCTTGCAAGTCCAGAGTCAGACAGGCCAGGCCACAGGTCTCCCGGGCTGCACCATCCAGTATGGCCATGCTGCAGCTCCTCAAACTCACATCAAAGGAGGGTCTGCAGGGGAATCGACTCGGGCTGACACATCGCTTGGCCTCCGCTCTGAAGCCAGGGCCCCTGCCTCTGCTCCAGGATCTTCGATGGATGGTCAGTGAGGGAGAGCCCCCGCCCTCTGGGACCATCTGTGTCCAGCCGGGGAATCGTGTGGTCATTATACAGAGCAGCAGCTTCCCTGGCCCCCTGCCATGAGGTCAGGGAAGAAGCAAGAGCGGCCCACTGGTAACAGAGCCCAGTGGCCCTGGAGCAGGAGGAGGCTAGGGGTTTACACGCATTTAGAGGCTGTTTCCCATCTCCTCGCCCCTGGTACCTCCAGGCTGAAATAGGGCTGGTTCTTTCCCATTCTTTGCCACAGAGTCCTTAGATTTTTAAGACAAACCCAAAAAGAAGGACACAGAACAGGTCCCAACAGATGATAAGCACTGTGGCCTCTGGTGACATCAGTCCACTCTGCAGAGGAGTCCAGCAAACTCATCCTAACGAGCCCTTTGGCTTTCTCATCTATGAGTGCCTTCAATTCTCTTCTCAGTCCTGCCAAACAGCCAACTCAGAGTCTTCTTTCTTGCTAGCTTGCCTACTTTCTTTTATGTTCTGGGGACGAATCCACAGGCATTCTACCTCTGAGCTACAACCTCAATTCTTTTTATTTTTTTATTTTGAAACAGGGTCTCGCTAAATTGCTGAGGCTGGCCTCAAACATGTGATCCTTCTGTCTCAGCCTCCCCCAAGTTTGGGGTTACAGGCATGCACCACCACACCCAGCAACCCAGGGATTTTCATACCCACTTGACAGATTAGAAATCTGAGTGACTTGGCCAAGGTCCCAGCTTAGATGAATGACAGAACTGAGACTGAACTCCTCCCAGGCCTGGACTGTTCCTTGGACTCTTGGAGATCCTCCTGTGGGTGAGCAGGCCCCACAGTGGGACGGGGCCCTCCAAACAAATGCCCCTTGTGTCCAAAACCCAGCTGTCCCCAGAGTCAAAAGCCGGCCAAGGCACCAGGGCCGTCCTGAGATGCCTTGAATTTAGTTGCCAGAGCTATGTTTGACATGGTGTAATACTGTGATTGGTTTTTGGCAATATATTTGTCCTGGTGCAGGCAGGGGGTCAGTTGTGCCTGGCAGAGCTGCCCAGAGCTTCTGTCATCCCATAAATAGAAAGGGCAGAAAGTCTGACTCTCTGGGGCACCCAGAACCCGAGACGGCCAGCCTGACCACGGGTGCATGTTGTGTATGGGAAGCCTGCGGAAGGACACGGGCTTCCCTAGACCAGATAAGGCAACCTCGGTACCCATGGCGCTCGGCGGCCCCAGCCCCATGGCCGGCCTCAGTTTCTCCTATCTGCCCTCGCTGCCAGTGCAGGGGCAGGTAAGAGGGAGGCCATGCTGTGTTCTGCCCCTGCCTCCAGCCCCAACTCAAGAAAGACAAGCACTACAAATGAGTCATCGTTTTCATGCCACGGTGCCTGCAACCAAAGGTTCTCCTCCTCCGTGGGGCCGGAAGGAGCCCCAGGTGCTCAGCAGGGAGAGGTGTGGCTTCCAGGCACCTCCCTAGGTCCTGCAGAACTGTGGGCTATAACATGCAGAGCTCAGCTTGGTGGGGAAGCTGAAATGACAGCACTAGCCTCCCTCCCCTCACTCCCTTTCTTCCCTCTTTGTGTGTGTGTGTGTGTGTGTGTGTGTGTGTGTGTGTGTGTGTGTGTGTTGGGGGGATACTAGGGATTGAACCCAATGGCATTCTACCTCCATTCTACCCAGCTTTTTATTTTTTTATTTTATAAATTTTGAAACAGGGTCTTGCTAATTTGCTGAAGCTGGCCTCAAACCTGGCTTGCGATCCTCCTTTCTCAGCCTTTCAAGTACAGATCCTCCTTTCTTCTAGCAAATGCTCACTGACCTGTTCCTAGTCAGTGCTGGGCTGACAGGGAAGATGGGTCAGGGGAGACAGGGGTGTCTCCACCTGGACTCCAAGCCCACCTCTACCACCCAGCCAAAGCCCACCCCAACCCATGCTGAGCCTCTTCTGAGAACCACTGCCCTCTCTGAGCTGTCTCCAGCTCTTCCGGACCCTCTAGGGCCAGGTCAGGGTTTTTATTCTCAGCCCCATGAGAATAGTCCCCTGACATGTGGCACCAGGGGGCCTCTTTCCTGACCTCCAGCCCCGCTTGCACAAAACCAAGTCCAATGGCGCCTCTCCAGTCACCTCTCCACCTGCACGGCCATCTAGGGGTCATTTTTGAGCCCTGCCTGATGGATTGAACTGGTTCTCCGAGGGGTGCACGGCTGCCCCCAAGCATTGGCCCGCACGGGGAGGAACGCAGCCCACCCAGATCTTCACGGTCATGGTGGACCTCATGGAGTTTTAAGCTTAACCCCTAGATTCCTAAACCTCCTTCAAGCTGGTCCAACAGCAGTAAATTATCACCATTAATTGTTTGCAGTTAGGTACAGGTTAAACTCCTTGTACTGAGCCATCACAGTTGGTTACTTGTGGTCAATTACAGGCTAAATTCCTTCCTCACCACAATTGGTTGTTAATTGGTACAAGTTAAATTCCTTATTTTCACTTTCTCTTCTTCATCTCGGCTGTGGGGGTGGAGAGGCCCCTCTCTGGACTTGGGTCTTCCCTCCTTACCGGTCCACTGGGACCTCCAAAATCCGAGCACTTGGTGACCCATTGTCCTCTGGTCCGCTGGGACCTCTCGCCCGCTAGACCTCGGTGACAACTGGGCTCTTCGGGTTGAGACCTGCCATATCCTATCCTGGGGGGACGCCTCCATGGACACATAATCCTCTCCATGGGGACTTCTTCCTCCCTCCCGGCCGACTCCCCCCTAAAATGTCTCCTAAACAATTTAAACACCCTCAGCCTTACTCCCGGTATTAACCCTAAACGACTCATTAAATTTTGCACTCAGGACTGGCCCACTTATCCCTTAGACACCAAAACAAATGGCCCGAGTATGGGTCTCGATCCCGCACTTCTCAGGGATCTTTATAACTTTTGTGAGCGATCAAAAAAAATGGGCAGAGATTCCCTATGTTCAGGCTTTTTCCTTTCTCCATTCCAATCCTGTTCTGTGTATTTCTTGTTCTCCCAAGAATGTCCTCCTTGCCTATCAACCCAACCCCACACCTGTCCCCACACCTTCCTGTTCTTCTCTTGACGACTTCCACCCCGCAGACGAACCCCCCCATCGAAACCACCAATAACGCGCCTTCCCCCAACCACTCCCACATGTGCAATCAAACACACCTACCACCTTACCCACGGGCTCCAGACGGCGTTTTCTATTGGTGTAACGGCACTCTTTATAAAAATATTAATGAGTCCCCTCACACACCTTGTATCCCTACAACCTTGGCCCTACAACTCACATTACTTTCCTTTACTGAGGAATGTCAGGCATATTTAGCTCAACCAACCTCCTTCTCTACCCCCACTTCCCAACAAAAAAGGGCAGTCTTTCTCCCTGTCCTAGCTAGGGTGTCACTGGTAATGTCTCTCCTAGGCACCGGACTAGGTGCAACCTCCCTGGGATATAGCATTTCACAACTTCAGACTTTCCAGGCCGAAATGCAAAGCGCAATTGAGGAGACCGCCCAATCCCTTGCCTCTCTGCAGCGTCAAATCACATCCCTTGCTGGAGTCACCCTGCAAAACCGAAGGGCCCTTGACTTATTGATAGCCGAAAAAGGTGGGACCTGTATTTTTCTCCAAGAAGATTGTTGCTATTACATCAACAAGTCACAGGTAGTAGAAACAAACATCAAAAACCTCCATCGTATAAGAGAAAGGTTTCTCGAGGATTCCTCGGGGTCTAACTCCAACATATGGGAATCCTTTAACAATCCAATCCTAACCCGGCTCTTGCCAATTATGGGCCCTCTAGTTGGGATATTCCTCTTTTGAATGTTCCTCTCCTGCCTTTTGAAATTTTTACAAACCCAAATAAACAAAATTTCTAACCAAACTTTCAACCAGCTCCTCCTTAGGGATTATCAGCTGCTGCCAACTGCGGGCCCCTATTCACTCCAGGACCATCTGTGGACTACCTAAACCCCGGCAGAGGCTCAGGCCACCCCCACCCCATCCCTCTTCTTTTTTCTTTTCCCCTTTCTCTCTTTCCTCTCATGCTCAGTACCTACCAGCAAAATGCTATACCAAAGATGGTGCTTATTCCTGGACGTGCTGCATATGGACAGCTGGCTCATCCCCCCTTCCACAGGAGCTGCAGACTGGACAACTATGCTGGCGGACCTATGGCTACAGGACACCCTAATGGACTTTACTCCAGCTGAAATCTACACGTTTGGTGCAGGGTTTTTGGGTATTCTCCTCTCCCTGGAACCGGGTCAGCCCAGTCTCCCACCCCCCCGCAATCCATCGCCCCCTTTGACAGCAGGAAGTAGCTGGAAAGACACGTCGCCCAATTCCCAAACAATATCAAAAAGGGGGGAATGATGGATTGAACCGGTTCTCCAAGGGGGTTCTCCTCCCAACCCTGCCCCCATGCCTAGTTACTGCTTCCCAAAAGGGTCCCGCCCCTTCCTGGGAACCGCTCAGGCTTCCGGCGCACTCGCCATCCCACCAACCAATAAGTTTAAAGGCCATGCGGGCCTCTAATAAGACGCAACACCGGGTCCGGTCAACCAATGGCAACGGGCCAACTCAGCTTAAGCCCATAATTAATCCCAAGCGCGGCGGTGCGCACCCTCTTTGATCACCTTTCTTCTGAACCCCCGTCGCTCGAATAAATCTCTTGGCTGCATGGTTGTCTCTGGTGAGGTTGTTTTTGCCCTTCACTGCCCACCTGATTACAACCTGCCCTAGCTCCTGAATGCCTTCCTCTCCTCTGCCCTGCTGCACCCTCCCCTCTTGGGGTAAGTCTAGCAGCCTCCTCCTCTGGCTCCCCTCCTCAGCCCTTCCCAACCACCTGCCCCCCTTCCCTGGGAGAGGGAAGATCATTCTAGATGCAAACCTGGCCTGTCTCCAAAGCCTTTAAGACAGTCCAGATACCCCTGGGGCTTAGAAGGCCCTTCTTACCTGGGAAGAAACTGGCCCATCTCTGCAGGTCCCTGTTCACAACCACCCAAGCCTCTCCCCATCTTGTACTTCATTTTCGGAACACCTTCACACAGGGAACTCTTTCCCACCTCTGCCTCCCTCCGACTCCTCTCCTCTCTCCCTGCTTCCCTCTCCCTTTAACTCAGGTCTCACCCCCTGCAGGAAGCCCTCTGGGACTAGCTTTCTGCATTCTGCCCCCCAGCCTGGGACCAGGGACCCTGTCCTGGGCTCACCTCTCTCCGGCACCCATGGTGCCAGGTTATCTGCATCTGTTTCCATGTCTGTCCCCACCTTCTGGAGACAGAAGCCACCACATTTGTGTTTATACTGCCAGTGCCTGGCATGGTGACCACATCTGTCTGGGACTCCCCACACAAGCCTGTCAGAGGGGGAAGCCCTGACCCCAGAGACACAGAGCCAGCAGGACCCCCAGAAAGATGAGGAAGAGGCCGGCAGGGAGCTGGAGCCAGTTCTAACCCCATGCTGCCTCTGGCTTTCCGTGTGGCCTTGGGCAAGCCACGTCATCTCTCTGAACCTCTGTTTCTTTATCTGCCACATAAGAAGAATTTCCTGCCTCGTCCCAATCTCCTGATGGGGTTGTGGAGACGATGTGAAGAGCCTGAGACACCTGGCGTTTTGAGATCAGTGATGTCCCGAACATTTTGAAACGCGTGGAGACACGAGACACAGAGCAGGGCGCCTCTGCCAGCTGGGAAGGCAAATGAGGCAGGCATGAGCCACAGCCACTCCAGGTTCCCACTTCCCCTGCGTGACAGGTGTGACCTCAGCCTGTGTCCTGGGGACACGGTTTTGTTAGCTAAACAAAGGATACCTTCTCCACACACCAGGTCCCCCAGAGCATCTTCTGCTGCACTCTGGATCTCCTTTTTCCCCCTTGTCTTCACCCCGACATCCCAAGAGAACCCCTGGGCTGCTCCAAATGTCAGACTTGCCTGCACTCTTCCTGCCCCCTGTTCAAGGAGGATCCTTGGTGCCCTGTCCCAGGCAGTTAGCTACCACCCTCCCCAAGGTCAGAGCACAAAGCAGCCTGAACCCATATCCACAGCCCAGGAAGCTTCCCTCTTCTCCAGTGCATACACACGCACACACACCCCACATTGCTTCATCAGGGAGACTTGTCTTCTCGTCTGAACATTATCACTAGCTTGGGGTCTCCATCTTCTGCAGTCTCACTCCTTCCCCCACTCCACTCTGCTCCCCAGGCCCCATGCAGACTCCCAGGGACCCCTCTCCTTTCCTCAAAACCCACCATCCCCTGTCCCATTGCCTGCCACTGTCGCCCAGCTAAACAGGGAGCCCACAGAAACATGTTCAGGACCGGCCAGTTCATAAAGAATTGCAGTGCTACAAGAGCTGGGGTTTCTTGCCTTAGTGTAATGAGCCACTTGGGTGATGTGGCTGACAACAGGGCTGGGGTCCTCCATCACCTGCTCTGGGTCTACCAGGGCCAGCCCTAGGTCTAGGGTCCAGAGAAAGGTCCAGCGCCCGGGGCCCTCACTCCCCAGCTCTGCAGGCCTGCCTATGATTGTTGCATGCAAAGCCAGGCCTGCCGGATCATACACAGGGCCCTGGCTGCAGGAGAAAAGGCTGCCAGGGCTGGAGTCCAAGGGAACCCCACGAGCTTAGAATCCAGACCCTGAACCTCTCAAAATCTAAATCCATTTAGACTCTAAGAAACACGACTTCCGTTCCTTAAGCATAACGGGCCAGCGGCGGGCGGGGAGTGCGGGGAGAGCTGGGAGAGCACAACACGTCTCATAACAAGGCTGCGAGTCCTGCGGATATCAAAGGGCTTGTAAGGAGGGAATGTGAGGAGTTCAGGGCAAAGGAAACGTCAGCATATGGATTAAATTCCCTATTCACTGTGCGTCCGCCAGAGTGGCAGAGGTTCACTCAACTGGGCCAGGTTCCGCAGGCTGGAAAGCACCCCGAGTCACACACAGAGGGGCCCCACAGACAACCATCACTCTGCCATCCCAAACCTTCTTTCTGCTGTGGAAAAACCTACACTGGAGGGAACCCGCTGGGCTGATTGCAACGGGCTGGCCCTAGAGCCAGCTCCATCCCTCGTGTCTGCTGCCACCCCGGGGCTGTGGCCCCACTGCCTGTCCCCCATGCCTGCAACAGCAAAGGGCACCTACCTGAAGGGAGAGGGGTTGCAGGAAGGCGAGCCGACCCCCAACCAGTGGGAAGGCTGGTCACCTGCCCGCCCCAGCCCCTGCTCCTGAGATGACCTTCCTGCTAGGGGTCCCCTGCTAGCTCCAGCATGTCCTCCCCACAGGGCTTCATGGCTGATGGAAGGACCCCCATAATCTTCACTCTGATTCTCAGGACCGATTGTGTTCACCCCAGCCACCCTCCCAGGCCGCCTCCTTTTTATTTTGGCACTGGGTATTGAACCCAGGGCATTCTACCTCCAAGCTACACCCCCAGCCCTATTCTATTCTTTTTATTTTGAAACAGGGTCTCACTAAGTTGCGGAGGGCCCCACAAGTAGCTGAGGCTGGCCGCGAACCTGCGATCCTTCTGTCTCAGCCTCCCACGTACTGGGATTACAAGCATGCGCAACCATGCCCGGCTCCTTTTTATCTTAAATAACCTTCTCTTCCTCCTAACTTGCCCTGGTTGTCCAGGAAGCCCAAGGCCCAGAGTGATCCCTCACCAGGGCTGGAGTTGGGGGAGGTTCTGATGGACTGTGCTGGCATAGAGAACCCAACAACATGGGAATGCCATCTGCCAATCACTCCCCAGGAGGGACAGACCAAGAAGACCAAGACTAGGAGCAAGGGAGCCACAGGACACTTGGCCCGGTTCCCACTATAGGAGTGGACAACTCCTAGTCGGCCTTCCCATTTCCCTCTCCACAGGCAGGAGACAGCCCCTGGCCCAAGGGCAGCCCCTTTCCAGAAGGACTTGTCAATGACCATTCTAGGGTACTGGGACACAGAGGCTGGGGAAACACCTCCAGGACTCCTGGGTTACACAGCCTGGCAGCTGGATTCTCCCCGCCCACTCCTGTCTTCCCTTCCCTGCCTCAGTGTGGGCCCCTAGTGCGCTCGGGTAACCTCCCCCGCCCCCACTCCTCCACAGACCACTTCCCAAGGAGGCACACCGCTGCACCAACCAGGAGGCCTGGGTGGAACCTCCGATTAACCCGATTAACAACGGGTCCAGAGCGCCAGGAGAGCTGGCTGGGAGACAGAGCCTGGTTCTCAGGAGAGGGAGGCTTCCTACCTCCCCTAAACATCAGTGCAAATCTCTGGCCAGTCACGGCCAAACTCACACACTCCGTCAGCATGCAGAGGAGAAAAGAAAAATGGAAATCATGCTGAGGATCCGCTCCTGTTCTGCAGAGCCTGTGGAAGGGAGGCGGCCCATCCAGGTGTAGCACACAGCAAGTGTGATGCTTGGAATGTTTTTTGGTGTGGTTTGGTGTTTTGGTACTGGGGATTGAACCCAGGGCCATTTTACCTCCAAGCTACACCCCCAACCCTTTTTATTAGTTATTTTGAAACAGTTGCTGAGGCTGGCCTCAAACCTGCAATCCTCTCATCTCAGCCCCCTAAGTGCTGGGATGACGGGCGGGCACCACCATGCCTGGCACCCTAGAGAGTTTTGTGGCTGACTAGGATACGCCCTTCTCCCTGCAAGGAGGGGACCAGCAGGGAACCCTGCAGGGAGGCCTCCTCCGCCCCTTCTGACTCAGAGCTGAGCTTCAGAGATTCCAGCCACTCCAATCAGAGGTCCCGGGCTGCTTGCCCTGTGGGCTGACGAAGGCCCTAGAAGCTTTGTGAGCCACAGGAGGTGCCTACAAAGGGAGAGGCAAGGCCTGCTGCGTGGTGATGACCGTTGTCCTCCTCCCTACCCTGTGCGCCCCTCAGGAGGGCTGTGTCCAGCTGCTGGGTTTCCCTCCAGCCAGCACCATTAGCCTGGACACAGGTGTCCCCTGAAGCTGACTGGATGGATGAATTAAGGACTGAAAGAATCCACAAGCATCCTTTCATTTTCTCCCAAAGGCCCAAGAAAGCACACGGTCAGGCGGGTGGGTGACCTGGAGTCCAGACCAGCTGTCGGGACACTCCTCACTACAAAGGCTTCTCTGCTTTTGTCCTGTCGCCTGCAGCTGGTAAGTGGGTTCCCTGTGTCCGTTAGGGTTGGGCTGAGCCCCTGGAAAAGAAAAGGCAGAGGGAAGCGCAGTGATTGTGCACAGGGCTCTGCGCTTTACATTGAGGGCCTCGTGCTCAGAGCCACCATGGCACCTCCAAGGACAGACTGCGGCTAGCAACCAAGAGGCCACCTGCCCACAGAAGCACTTCTCCCTAATTCATACCAAGATGCTCTACAAGTTGATAGTTCTGGATTCCTAACTCCTCTGAGGGATAGTGCCGCTTCACAGAGGAAGAACCCCAGGTCCCGGATGTTCAGTCACTTGCTGGCACCACGCTGATGTCAAGGAGGGCCAGGGCAGCATTTCAGATCTCTCTGAGTGTACCTCTTTCAGAGTCGCTGGCATTGAGTGCTACTATTAGACCACAGAGTGGCCTCAGGAGTGGCTGCGACAGAGGGTCTCTCTGCGGCCTTGAGCTGCACATGGCCTTGCTGCAGTCGCAATAGCTCCTTTGACTTCAGGTAACTGAGACCAAACCAGCAAATGGGAAAGCATTCGTTAGGACGCTGGTGGAAACTGAGGAAAGAACCGAGAGCGCGATCAAAGGAAAGAATCCAAGGTCGTCCCGGACAGCTCTGAGGTGGAAGGTAACCACGGCCTTCCAGAGCTCTGTCATTAACGGATTTGCTTCCCAGGCCCTCAATCAAATCTCCAAATTCCTGAGAGAGAGAACATGCCTGGGCACATTAGGTTGTTTCTGCCTTCCATTCAGCCCACTGTCTCTTGGGTTCGAGTCCCATTGACAATTAGGACTGAGGCAGCCCTTTTGCTATGGATCATGGAGCAGCCACCCCACAGTGGTAGTACACACTACCCTTAAAAATCTGGCAATATTGTGCATTGAATATTAAAAGAAGATAAAAATTTAGAAATTAGCCGGGCGTGGTGGCGCACGCTTGTAATCCCAGTACTTTGGGAGGCAGAGACCAGAGGATCCAGGTTCACGGCCAGCCT
>PVJS01027335.1:0-26312 GCA_004027185.1 Glis glis | reverse complement strand
CTTGAAGAAATTGACAAATTTTTAGACACATACAACCCTCCAAAATTGAATCAAGAAGATATAGAAAAATTAAACCAACCAATAACAATCAAAGAGATTGAAGCAGCAATAAAGAGCTTACCATCAAAGAAAAGCCCAGGTCCAGATGGTCTCCCAGGTGAATTCTATAAAACCTTTATAGAAGAGCTAATCCCAATATATCTCAATTTATTCCATGAAATAGAAAGAAATGGGACTCTCCCAAATACATTCTATGAAGCCCATATCACATTAATACCAAAACCAAATAGAGACAGTTCAAGGAAAGAAAACTACAGGCCCATATCATTTTGACCTTAGACGCAAAACTTCTAAACAAAATACTAGCAACACGCATTCAAAACCACATCAAAAAAATTATACACCATGACCAAGTCGGGTTTATCCCAGGGATGCAAGGCTGGTTCAACATATGTAAAACAATCCCTGTAATTCACCACATAAACAGAACAAAAGACAAAAATCACATGATCATTTCAATAGATGCGGAAAAAGCATTTGACAAAATCCAGCACCCATTCATGCTAAAAACACTGCAGAGAATCGGAATAGAAGGAACATACCTCAACATTATAAAGGCAATATACAATAGGCCCACAGCAAACATCATACTGAATGGGGAAAAACTTCGAGAATTCCCCTTAGAAACAGGAACAAGACAAGGATGTCCGCTGTCACCACTCCTTTTCAACATAGTACTAGAGACTCTAGCCAGAGCGATAAGTCAAGAGAAGGAAATAAAAGGAGTACAAATAGAAAAAGAGGAGCTAAAACTATCTCTATTTGCAGATGACATGATAGTATACTTGGAGGATCCAGCAAACTCAACCAAGAGGCTTAGAGAACTCATCAATAAATTTAGCAAAGTGTCTAGATACAAAATCAATCTTAAAAAATCAGAAGCTTTTCTGTACACCAACCATGAATCCACTGAAAAAGAAATCCAGAAGACATTTCCACTCACGCTATCCCCCAAAACAATAAAATACTTGGGAATAAACCTAACCAAGGAGGTAAAAGACCGCTACAAGGAAAACTATAAAGCATTAAAAAAAGAAATTGAAGAAGATCTTAGAAGATGGAAAGATCTCCCATGCTCTTGGGTAGGCAGAATAAATATCATCAAAATGGCCATTCTTCCAAAAGTGATCTAGAGATTCAATGCAATACCCATTAAATTATCAAAGTCATTCTTCACTGACATAGAAAAATCTGTCCTTAAATTCATTTGGAACAACAAAAAACCCAGAATAGCCAAATTAGTTCTCAGCAACAAGAACCATGCAGGAGGCATCACAATACCTGACTTCAAACTATACTACAAAGCCATAGTAATAAAAACAGCATGGTACTGGCACAAAAGCAGAAACATAGACCAATGGAGCAGAATAAAAGATGCTGAAACAAAGACACATACCTACAGCCAATTGATTTTTGACAAAGGAGCTAAAAACATCCACTGGAAAAAAGATAGCTTCTTCAACAAATGGTGCTGGCAAAACTGGCTAACCATATGCAGAAAAATGGAAATAAACCCCACCTTCTAACCTTGCACAAGAACCAACTCAAGATGGATTAAAGACCTAGAAATCAGACCAGACACCTTGCAGCTACTTGAAGAGGGCATAGGTCCAACACTTCAACACACAGGCACAGGTAAAGACTTCCTAAACAAGACCCCAAAGGCACAGGAAATTAAAATGAGGATCAATATGTGGGATTGCATTAAACTGAAGAGCTTTTGTGCAGCAAAGGAAACTATCAAGATCCTCAACAGAGAGCCAACAGAATGGGAGAAGATTTTTGCCAGCTACCCCTCTGATAGAGGACTAATATCTATAATATACAGAGAACTTAAAAAAATCACCACTAAAAAAACAAATAACCCAATCAAAAAATGGGCAAGTGAACTAAATAGACACTTCACAGAAGAAGAAATACAAATGGCCCATAAATGTATGAAAAAATGTTCAACATCATTAGCAGTCAGAGAGATGCAAATCAAAACTACACTGAGGTATCACCTAACCCCAATAAGAATGGCAAACATTAAAAACACAAACAACAACAAATGCTGGCGAGGATGTGGAGAAGCAGGAACTCTAATACACTGCTGGTGGGAGTGCAAATTAGTGCAACCACTTTGGAAAACAGTGTGGAGGATCCTCAGAAGAATGGGAATGAACGTACCGTACAATCCAGCAGTACCACTTCTAGGCATCTACCCAAAAGATCAGAAACCAAACTAACAGACTAATGCATGTGTGTCTATGTTTATAGCTGCACAATTCACAATCGCCAAACTTTGGAACCAGTCAAGGTGTCCATCAACAGATGAATGGGTTACAAATCTATGGGATATGTACACAATGGAATTTTATGCAGCCATAAAGAAGAACAAAATTACATCATTCGTAGGGAAATGGAAAGAATTAGAGAACATTATGATAAGTGAGATTAGTCAGGCACAAAGAGTGAAAAGTCGGATGTCGCCTTAATATGTGGAAGCTAGAGAGGAGGAGATTTAGAAGGGACTCCAGACAAAGAAGAAGAAAACTTTAGATGAACAAAGAAGGTGACCGAACTGAGGGAGTTGGGAGGGGGGTGGAGGGAAACACACTAAAGCGCATGAGGTATATATCCAAACTTATAAAACTCAAATCACTGTGCAAAGCACTAAAGGGAGGGAATGGGGTGGGATTTGAGGGAGGGCTAAATGGGCAATGTGTGCATGTATGATTCTTCTAACCTGACACCTATCAAATGTATAATTACAATGCACCAATAAATGGATATAAATAAATAAATAAAAGAATTCTAAAATTTTTATGTGACCATCAGATTATCTTTTAACTTTCCATGTAGCTTCCTTACTTTCTCTTACAGGTATTCTTCACTAAAATGCATATTCTTCACTAAAACACATATATTTTGCTCTGGCTGAAAAACCAATGTGTGAATCTCCAATTGTCCCAGGTTAGCCATGCTTACAAAAATTGGTTTTCCTCAGACCGATAAGAGAGGTCATTTTCAGTCCCCTTATATGCATGAAGCTGTCTCTCAGCAATAACATCATTATGAAACTTCAGTTATTACTGAAAATCTTAGCCTCTGAAGATAACATTGTGGGAAAATGCCTATTATTCCTACTCTAATTACTACAGTGGTCCATAGGAGGCTCTGTTTGAGGGCAAAGTCAATTTACCCTGCTTTTTCAGTTTGCCAGAAAACAACATCGGGATCTTGTCCTTTCCATTTTTAACAAAAAGTTGTCAAAGGCAAATATTGAGCATCTTGCCAATAAACCTTACTTGTCTGATTAGTTCTGAGTATCCGTTCAGTCCTCAAACGTCAATGATGAGATGTGGACTTTGAAAGGGAACTCAAGCCTTCGTCCACATAACATTAATTTGTCAAACCACAATGAAGTGGGACTTGTCACATTGGGGCACCTGGTGAAATAATTGCTTTACTTTTGGATAAGCCCTGTAGGTGTATCCAGGACAATTACATCAGTTTGCGTTTAAGCTCCACACAAGCAAGAGAAGTCCACTGCCACTTCTGTTGGGGCCCCTTGTATCTTCGATTAATCTTTGCGAAGTTGGGGAAGAGTTTTTTTTTTTTTTAATGGTGAGGGAAGGATTTCCAATCCAGGGGCTGGAATATATGTGAAATTATTAAGTGTAAACACTATACATAGGTGAAGAGCATAGACGAATGTGTGCCCCCAGAGGCTGACCCATGCTGAAAGCACAGTTTTCATCACCCACCTCCATCTATAGCCAATTCACACGGAAAATCAATTTCCTGGTTGTATAGCCCACAATGATAAAGCCCTGGGTGGATGGTTAGGGGAATGAAATGATGAAGCTGGACGATGCTCTACAAATAGCTGGGACTGATTCAAAGGATGGGAACTTGGTTGGCTAGCACACAGGTTGGCCTCTTACTAATGTGATGGTGGTGGTGGTACATGCCTGTAATCCCAGTACTTGGGAGGCTGAAACAGGAGGATCACAGGTTTGAAGCCAGCCTCAGCAAGTAGTGAGACTCTCATCAACCTAACAAGTTCCTGTTTCAAAATAAAAATAAGTGAAAAACAAGGCTGGGGATATAGCTCAGAGGTAGAATGTCCCTGGGTTCAATCCCTAGGACCACACACACAAACAAGCAATCTGTGGATAAGAGGCTGTTGCTGCTCCTGGTCCTCCAGGTGCCCACATGTCTGAGCACTGGGAATCTGTGCTGGAAAAACATGCATTGATTTGAGAGACACACATCTCAGAGATCAGCAAAGACCCAGGATCCAACCAAACGTGAACACCCCGGCAGAGGCAAAACTGGAGGATGTGATTGTTAAACCTGATCACTCACTTACTAGCCAACCATCTAACTCTTAATAATCCTAGTTCATCAATCAGAATGCAGAAGGGGGCCAACTACTCTGAGTGGCTTTGTATTGCCAAAAGCAAAAGCCACTGCCATCGAAGATGCAAGTTTTCCTTTGTCATTATAAAATAAGATTCTTTTGTCTATTAATAGGATTGTATCAATGTCCATTTCCTGAGTTTAAAAATATTATTGTAGTCCGGCGTCTTGGCACACACCTATAAGCCCAGTATTTGAGAGGCTGAGACAGGAGGAGTGACAGGTTTGAGGCCAGCCTCAGCAACTTAGCAAGACTCTCAGCAACTTGAGACCTTGTTTCAAACTAAAAAATCAAATAGGGCTGGGGTATAGCTCAGAAGTAGAATGCCCCTGGGTTCAATCCCAGTACCACACACACAAAAAAAGCATTATATATTACATATATATACACATACAATATGTTTATATATATTTATATATATACACACACATATTTAGCATTTAATATGTGTTTATACTATGTTTACATGTACATAGGTATATGTTTATATGAACAGATAGTATTACTATTTATCATAGTATTACTAACATAAATTTAACATTTTATATAAATAGGTGTGTATGTATATATATAAATTATGTATATAAAATTAGATAGTAATATGTATTATGAGGAAAATAAGCAGAAAAGGAAGACAGGGAGTATAGTGTACATTTATAAATATGGTGGGGTGAGTAAGAAGGTCTTCACTGATGAGTTGACCTCTGAGCAAAGACATAAAGGAGATAATGGAGTGGACCATTAGTGTATCTGAAGAGGAAGGTTCCAGGAAGGGGGAACAGCAAAAGTCTCAAGGTAACAGAAATGGAGTAGGGGAAAGGAGAGAAAAATAGGTGAAGTCCAAGAAGCCATAGGATGCATATCATTTAGGGCATTGTAAAGTCCAGAGGGTTTTGAGAAGAGGAGACCATGTTTAAAGAATCACTCTGGTTGTTCTGTTGAGAATAGGCTCTCCAGGAGCAGCAGCGGAAGCAGGGAGATGAGTTGGCTGGATGGTAACTCAGAGGAAAGAGAGTAGTATGATGGAAATGGTGAGGAGTGGTCAAACTTGAGACATACTTTGGGGGTAGACCGAATAGGGTTTACTCAAAGATTGGACATGCACATGAGAAAAACAAAAGGGCCAAGAAAGACTGAAAATTTGGATTAAACAACTAGAAAAATTAAAACCTGAAAGTAGGAAATAGCGAAATGTAGTAAAAGCAGTTAGAAGAAAGGTGTGGGAAGATAAAATATGAAGAGTTCAGTTTGGACTGTGTTCAATTTGAGATACTCTTATACTCTAAGAATTAGAATATGATAGTATTCATTCCAGAGTCAAGGCCATAATCATTTTCATATATTTATAATTTCAAGCCCCCTCCAATGATTTGCTTGTGCAGTAGTATATACACTTTTTTGTTTAAAATTAACTTCATTTTTATGTTAGCCAAATGTTCATCTTTTCTCAAATGAACAGGAATTACAACAACTGACTGTAAAATGTTGTACAAGAATAAGCAAAGGTAGAATCTGATCCAACTAATTTTGCATGTCAATCACACAATTTGGAAACTGTTGCATTAAAAAAATGATAAACACATTCTTCATTTTATCTTCATGTATATGAGAAATAAAATTTGACTTATTTCTAATTTTTTAAAAATTCATGAGCTTATATCTGGTGTTCAGTCACGCAGGACTATAATTTGCTACTCTTATGTTCTATTCATTTTTTTAAAAGTTCAGCTTCTTTGACTCTTGATGTCAGAAAAAAAATATGTCCAGAGACTTCCGAAAGTGTTTCAGAGTCCCAGAGAAGTCAAGATCTATGCCTCAGACACTCAGAACACAGGTTGTGTGTAAGTAGTGTTTAACAAAAATAAAGGGAGGCCCTTATTTCCGACTGAGCTCTTGTGCCCCAAGAAACCAGACCAAACCAAAATAGAGTCACTCTCCCAGTACTTGGGAGGCTGAGACAGGAGGATCAAAGGCTTGAGGCCAGCCTCCACAATCTAACGAGTTCCCTAGCAACTTAGTGAGACCTTGTTTCAAAATAAAAAACAAAATAGGGCTGGGGGTGTAGCTGAAAGGTAGAATGCCCCTGGGTTTAATACCTAGTAACACACACACACACTCACACACCCCTAAATGCCACATAATCAAATTAAAGCTGTAAGGATGCAAACAGATCCCCAAACAGTCCAGTTTTTCCTGAAAATAGAATATTTCAATCTGAGTCAGCCTAATAAGAAATTCTCCTCTGCTTTAACCCTTAATAAAAAAAAAGTAACCTGAAGCAACCGAATGTAAACCCATCAGTGCTGTTTTTCCTATTGTTCTGTTTTCTTGTTCCCTTCTTAGAAAACTCACTGTTCCATCATTGCCCAGTCAGAGCTCCTATTCCATTTTGTAGAGTGGAAACCATCCAGACTCATGTATCACAAATAAAAGCCAATTAGATCTATAACTAAACTTGTTGTAATTTTTGTTTGTTAGTTTTTTCTGGTACTGGGGATTGAACCGAGGGGCATTCTACCTCCGAGTTACTCCCCCAGCCCTTTTTATTTTTTGTTTTGAAACAGAGTCTCACTAAGTTACTAAGGCTGGCCTCAAACCTGTGATCCTCCTGTCTCAGCCTCCCATGTGCCACCACGCCCAGCTTTAATTTTGTGTTTTGACAGTGGGTCATGGTAATCATTATCACTGTGCTCAGACAGTTCCATGCATGTCATTATTTCCATGATTGAACTGGTTTAACTTGGATTATTTGTCACATGTATCATTTTTTTTCAACAGGTTTTATGTAAACAATAAAGACTCAGATTTCAATTAGCTGGATCAATTCCTGGATGACCAAAAGGATTAAAACAGAAATGAGGGAAAGATGTAGTTCAAGATTTAAGGATAGAATTTTTTTTAAAGGAAGGAAGAAAGGGAGGGAGAGAGGATGGAAGGAAGGAAGGAAGGAAGGAAGGAAGGAAGGAAGGGAGGGAGGAAGGAGTTCCTGAAATTTGGTTTTATGTTTATTATATGTTCCCCAGTCTTTCCTGTCTCCCATTTCATAATCACTACAGTGTTACTTAGTTTTCAGATGCTGATTAGGCTGACTTTGTGATTTGTTTCCCTTTGTCCCCCCTCGTTTTTTTTTTTTCCTATTACCTTTCAGAGGGCTTTGAAACAGATAGGAGGTCAATTAACCTAGACATACTAGTGCAATCAAAGTAAAAAGCCAGAATGAGTAACTAGTTGCACAATTCGCAGGGTACTCTCTTTTAACTTCAAGATTACCAATTCCCAATCACTCGTTAGGAAGAAAAGAAAAATCCATAATCGTATGCTTGGCCTTCTATGAGAGAATAAAGTATTTGAATAGGGAAGGGTGCAGACTAGTATTTAATTAAATTATCCAGATAATTTTGAAATTCTTCATATCATTCCACTAATATATGCATAGACTGAGCTAGCTAGAGCTTGTCTATTCGGCTTAGGTGCAACCATTGAGTATTTCTATGCTCTTTTTAGTTGCTAGTATTAAAAGAAAAGTAAGCATGGCGGGGGCTGCGGGGAAGAAGCTGGATAGAAGAAGGAAAGATGAGTGATTTGATGATCACAAACCCCAGAGCCCTGTTAAGAAATATTTGTACTTTAAAAAATCTTTTTTGCTGAAAGCTTTTTCAGGAGAAATAAATTATACTGACTCTATATAAATAAAAGCAGAAAGAGCAAAGACGAACATGAACATATATTACCAATGCCATTCATCAAATATAGTTGACACTTCAATCTAATCCGGCAAATGAAAACACAGAAGTTTATAGAGTTATAGGAAGTAAGCAATTTAAACATACCGGGGCACAAGGTCATCTAACAACACAGCTAGCAAGATGTCCCTTTTTCTTTTCTCTTCTCTCTTTTATCCTTTCGAAGTTCTCAACTACTGATTGATAATCCATCTTTCTCACAGGGCGAGGTGATCTTTAAATCAGATAATTAATAGCAGCAGTCCAAATGTTCCTTAACAAGTCCACCTTCCTCTAATGTCATAAAATAAAAGGACACTTCATGCATTTCATACTATCATTATGGTGCAAGATTTCTCTTTCCATAATAAAGTAATACATTTCTTAACTAATTAGTTCATTAATTTTAAATGTGATTCCCAGTAAAAACTCTTTGAGATAGTTAATCTTTCTTAAAAGTATATGAGATTGTAAAAAAATGGTTCTGGGAGCACTGTCACCACCAATCGTTAACGGTCTGAGCAGGCCAGGAAATACAGAGCTGCAAAAGCACATCTCATTTGTTTTTGAAAGCAAACCTCCAAGGCCATTTTATCACCAGAAATCATACCCATGTCATGCAGATGCCGTGGTAAACTTTACGGTTCCAATTAGGAATGGACAGTTTTCAGTGCACTGCTCAAACACTTTGCTAGTCTATATGTAAATACTTCACTAAAACCACTGAACGGTGATGGAGTTCAATATTAATATCGCAAATTAAAGATGACATCTGAAAGCCCACTATCCAGAAGAGCGATCAGAGCTTATGGCAAGGCAATAATCGGAGGCTTAAGCAACTTTCAAGCACCATAGGGGAGAAAACAAATGTGATGGCGCTTGGAAATAGCACTGGTGCATGAAGAACATACCATATTAAAGAGCAAGCGCTGATTGACCCGCTGATGAAGTGGAGGATACAACCATATGCTTCCATAAAGGACATTTGGAAATGGCTTCGGGATGATTCCCCGAGAGCTCGTGACTATTACCTGGTGTATTCCCATTAGTTGACAATGTAAACTTTATCTGTAACAGTGAAATAAGCTGTCAAAATAACTGCCTGTCCTCCTGGGAGGAAAAAAATTACCTGAACAATTATCATACCCAGCATATCTTCCAGACAGAAATATCAAAGGGTTTCACCAGCTGGATTTCCCTTGTGTATTGTAGTCACTGCCTTGGAAAGAGGAATGATTTTCACTTTTTTACTCCTATCATGAAAATAGGTATGTTAACATGGGAATAAGGGGATGAAATTGTAGGAAAGGTAATAGATGAATCAATGAAGAGTTTATAATCTCATCCCAGGACCCTTTGCCACAGGCTAAGAAATATCTAGGCCTACTTCTTTTGGTAAATCATGTTTTTACTTATAGAAACCTATTGTAGAGTGTGTATGGAAGGTAGCCACCATCAGTCATGGTACCCAAATCCATGACTCTCACAGAGGAATCTATGCCTATCCCAAGACACCACATAATCATGTCTTCCTTTTATGTCAGGAAAATTACAAGAAGTGAAGATGTGAAGATGAGAACAGATATAAATAAATGTTATTCCCCGGTGACAGTGTGTCCAATGGTCACAAGAGGAAGCTCTGGAGTTCAATACCCAGCTCTACTACCTCCAACTGTGTGGCCATGGGCAGGTCACTGAATCTATCTGTGCTTCAGCTTGTCTCTATAGAATGGGACCACCTTCCACATCAGGTCAGAGGGTGAGCTCTGTGGCTATCGCCTCATATCATCTTCCTGACCCTAGAATAGTCTAGGGCATGTTTAGGGAGCGAATTAAGAATCCGACAGTTCATTGAATTTCCTTTCTCTGGTTCAAAAAGTGAGAAGGAGAATTTGAGGCCCTCTCATTGCTCCAATAGGCTGTGCCTGTCCTGGCTTCACACAGAAGTCACAGGCTGGGCTGCTTCCCTGCTGAAGCTGGGCCCCGGCACGGATGCCGCTCCATGGGCACCTTTTCCAGCAGGCCAGGGCTACAGTGCCTCTTGCCCCACTGCCTTTCTCTGCACTGTGTTTTCCCACAGTTCTGCTTCCACAAATGGGGAGCTAAGATCCTGCACAATGCAGAAAATGAAGCCACCCTTTTGTGGACTCCTGTCCCCTATGTGCCTGACAACCATGAAACATACCAAAGCTCAGATGGCAGGCAGCATCAGCTCCCCTGACCTCCTGGGATTGTCTCCTAAATAAACAACTTGCCGTAGAATCTTGTGCTGGAGTCTGCTGCTGAAGAAACCCAAACTAAGGCATTGGGTCGCCATTCTTTCTGGTGGTATCACTGGGCCTGAGATAGGAAACTCCAGCGGTACAGGTACCGTGTCAGCAACAGCAAGGCCGACTACCTGCCAGCAGATGAGCAACGTGAGAACTGAGCATCTACATTCTCATCTCAGGCCAATCTTTGTGGCTTTTATTTGTGGCCTTCTCTTTTTCTGAATATTCTTTTGTGCCAAGAGACATTAAAGTAGGAATATTATAAGAAAAGAAACTGGATACGGAAACAGGACCAAAGAGAATGATGCTTTCTGCTCTAATTGCCACTCATGAGTGGAGAGACAGACTGGAGCGCGGGTGCCACATGGGGTTGAGAGTCTGTCACCTGCACTTTTCTCCAGGGGCCGGCACAAATGGAGGATGTGACACGAGCACAATCTCCCCATGACAATCGTCTACACACCCGTACAATCCATTATAGCTGTAATAGAGAAAGCAAACAGTAATAAAGGCACATTTCCTTGCCTCTGTGAGATCAAACAACGCCTGGGTTGACAGAGGGTACACTTTAATGCCACCTGAAAAGTCCATATTTCTGGATATCGCTGAACTACCACATCTTTTCCTAAGGTAAGGTTAAAAAAATAATTGTGGTTTGGGCATCTGTATCAAAAGGAGAACAAACTGTTATTTAAGTTCTGTGAGAGAACAACAGAGACACTGAATATAGCCCGTGTCTCTGACCCATTGTATAACAGAAGAAAAATAAAGCTGGGGCCATCCATTAATACCCTGCCCTGAATTCAGGAATTGTTGGAGTGACAGGGGGCATTATTATTTTTTAATGGCTACTTCAACAGAGATGTTCATGCCAGCATTGTTCTTGGGGCGAAAGCTTCCATTCCCTAAGACACTTGCCACACTCCAATTAAAAACAGAACTTATTGTTAAGGGGCAGGAGAATACTGGTTTCCTTCCACCTGTATTTTGTCTATTGTTAAAAAATCTTACATAACGAAAAAGTTAGAGGCTTGAGAAGAGCTTTTTATAAGCCTGGAGTGGGGAAAACTGCCACTTTAAAAAAATATCATTTTTGAAAGAAAGCAGAGGTGTCATAGACAAAGAGAAAAGGAGGGAGATGTGTCAGTCAGTCGATAGTATTTATCGAACACTCGCTGTGTGGGGAGAATGCGAGGGCATAACACACTGGCTACTTGTTCTCTGGGAGCCTATGAACTAGCGAACAGAGCAGCGTTAATTCGAGTAAACACTTTTAAAGCAGACACTGGTAAGAAGCTGCAGGACTAATTGTAACTTGAAAGAATTGCGTGTGAGTCTGAGTGTGAGTGCTCGTGTGTACATGTGCCTAAAAGGGGCGTGGTAATGAAATCAGAGAATAAATGCCACTGAGCCCAGGAGCCATGACACAAGCATACACAATACCCTTTAGCACTTTTGTCTTTCAGTCGACCCTCCTCTGAGTGTAAATCAGAAGTAGAAACGCAGCTCAGGGTACCTTTCTTGTCATGGGGACGTCGGGAAACTGGCATCTCACCATGTCTCACAGAGAGCGCTTCAAAGATATGCATCGTAAGTATTACTGTTCCACCTCATGGACGTGATTTGACTTGAAAATGCAGTGACGAGGAGCCATTTTGGGGAACAGAAATTGTTTACATAATTGCTTGCTCTGTTGGTGAATCCAGGCCTTCATTTAGAATTCATTATTTTATAAACTGCACAAAGGGATTTCCAAGTTGTCAAGCTTGGTTTGTAAAAAATAAAATAAAAAGATATGATAAAATGTCTGGCTCAAGCTTTTCTGACTTTAATTTTTTTTCCTACATCCTATTCATCTTCCCAGTCATAGCGGGTACTCCATCAGCTGTGATAGCTGCTATTTTCTCTGGATTTAGATCAAACAACCTCAGAACATCCATCAGGGCCATTTTTACATCCTTTCTCCTTTGATGCCAAACCCCAAAGATTCCCCATCATGTACAGTCTACAAGTTGTTGGACTGACAGGTATTAGTAACCTTGGAATGTCACCCAGACACCAGCTTTCATCCTGAAGGAGGCTAATGAATTTTGCTGCAACCAGCTTGGTCTTGAAATGATTTTTCTTTAGGTCACCTTTCATAGTTAAAATAGTTTGCTTTCTTAGAGTTTACTTTTTGTTCGCTGAGTTAAAGTGGCAGAGAGAATGGAGCCCAAGGATAAGAGAGTCTAGAGCACCAAATTTTAATGCCCACTTTTACCACTAGAATTTTTTAATTATCTGGGCAAAATTTTAATATCTTAGAGTATCTTCATCTGTCAAATGTGAATATAAAGGTATCATCCACAATTTAGGATTTTCAACATTTTAAGCACATGAGCCTCTATAAGAATATATACACACAATTAATATGCACAAATACACACACACACACACACAGATTCCTATGTGGAATTAATTATACATTTGGTTATACATTTAAAGGGGTATATGCAGAATGATATAAAGTTAGCTAATAAAATTTTCATTTTATCAAACACAGTAACAATTCTACATACTCCTTAACAGGGTAATATAAACAAGTGTGAGACATTATCAATTGCCTGTGCAATTTTGGTATGCATTAAAATGTGCCTGTTTAGCTGGGCATGGTGGTGCATGCTTGTAATTCCACAACTTGGGAGACTGGGACAGGAGGAACACAGTTTCAAGGCCAGCCTCAGCAATTTAGTGAGGCCCTCTGCAACTTAGTGAGACCCTGTTTCAAAACAAAAAATAAATAAATAAAAAAAATCGGGCTGAGGGTGTAGCTCAGAGGTAGTATGTCCCTGAGTTAAATCCTCAGTACCATAAATAAATAAATAAAATGTACCTGTTCTTTGAGATAGCTGAGTTCTGCATAGGTGTCACAATCTTAAGACCCATTGGTCTGGGGCTATAATATGCAATGACTACTCTGGGTCTATGGTTTATTCATGTAGAGAAGAGGGATAATAGAGCCTGATTCAAGTGTCCCAACCCAGGATTCATGCATTCATGAGATTACTACTTGTTGATGACTAGCCATGTATGTCACCCTTGTTTACACAGTCATTGCTTGGAGCAGAATAGACCCTAAAAATTTTAAATAAAAGTAAATAAATGAATGTAAATCACCTAAGTTTTCTTTTGCTCTTTCCAGTTCCTGACCTCTGGTGGAATTCCAAGATTCACAGATACCCTCACTTGCGCCTGCGCTTGCCTGGGCTGCAGGCCTTTGGCCCCTGAAAACCCCACCCAGGAATTCCTGTATCTGTCCTCAGAAGGGTATGGAGGCTGGTCCTTTCCTGTTCCTCGCTCTAGTCCCCACCCAAAGAGCCACACGAGGGAGCCAGTGCCCTCCAAGAGAAAACCTTGTCGCCCAGGGCTTCTAAAGAAGCAGCAAACTGGTGGTTCCTAAGTGGTTGCATTCTCTGGGGACTCCACATTTCTCACAGCAGAAGAAGGAATGCCCCCTTTCCCCACTTGTGCCACACTTTATCTGCTAGGCATCCAACGAGCAGACATCTGGCCTAACCCCTCACCCCTCATGACAACAGCACCCTCGGCTTTTCCTGCAGCTACTGACCCACAGGGCTCAGGAGGAAAGCCTGAGATATCTGAAATGTGCACAAGCTGTCCTCCCCAATCCCTGCCTCCCTCACCCCCCCCCCAGGCCCCAAGACCACTTCTTGGGTCATCTACAGCAGGCCTTCTTGAACAATCACCTGGGATCTTACTAAAATGCAAATTCTGATTTAGTAAGGCGGCCTCAGGGCCTGAGATGATGCATTTATCAGGGCCAGAACTCAGAGCAAAATTTCAGAGGGTGAAGGAAATTTAACTACCAAGTAATGTTTTAGTGAAACATTTTGAAAAATCCAAATTAATATCCCCAAATCCAAGGAAGAACTATCTAAATTTTAATGCAGAATTAAAGATCCCAATTGATGTTGGTCAAACCACATTTTTTGTTTTGTTTTGTGGTACCAGGGATTGAACCCAGGAGCATATGACCTCTGTGCTATACACCCCCAGCTCTTTTTATTTTCTGTTCTGAAACAGGATCTCACTAGGTTGCCGAGAGTCTTGCTACATTGCTGAGGCTGGCCTCAAACCTGCAATCCTCCTGTCTGTTTCCCAAGTACTGGGATTACAGGTGTGCACCACCACATCTGGATGGTCAGGTCACATTTTAAGCATCAAGTTTCCATATTTTTTTTAAAATATGTTAAGTTACTGCAAAGGGTCATGTCCTCCATTTTACCAATTATGTACTAGTTTGCAAAATTGAGTGTATGCTAGGACAACATCTCATCACATCCTTAAAACAATCCTGCAAAGGACTTATCATTAGCCAAGGAAACATACTCTAGAGCAGTGGATCTCAACTGGGGAGGGGGGTAATTTGGTAATTTTAGGGAGATTTTGCAATGCCTGGAGACAATATTAGTTGTCACTAGATCTGAGGGGTCTACTGCCAACTGGTGAGTGGATGTCAGGATGGTATTAAACATCATACAGTGCACAGGACAGCTTCTCAAAACAAAGAATTACTTGGCCTAAAATATCAAAAGTGTCAAGAGTGAGAAACCCTGCTATAAAAATAGTATACCACATGTAACTATATACAACAGACAATGGATGTCATAACTGAGTTTGCACTCAAGTTTGTCTGGTTCTTACATTTTTTTCTACTCACATTTCTACTCACCAGAAAGAAAGCATTTCTACTTTTAACTTTGGGTATTGACTAAGTCACAATTGATAAATAATACCTCTTTATGTGTAAAGGTACAATATAATAAAATTAATACTCTGGTAGGTTTAGGGGAAAGGCCATTGGATGACAAATTGAAAAGGTTAGGAAGAGTTGCTACATGTTACTAATTTATAGCCAATTAAGGAAGCAAGCCCACTGCGATTCTGTAGAAACTTGGCTTTGACAATATTTAATGAAAGTAGATCTGGAACAACATTCTCTGGTGAGGAATTTAGAAAATTTAACTTACCCTGAAGTTTTGTGGCTCCTCAGATTTTTTTTACTCAAATAATTTTTATTTAACGTAGTGATATTTATGAATTATAATTTATAGTTTTCTTTTGAATTTAATACTTAAAATATTTTTATATTTTATTGATGCATTATAATTATACTACATAGTGCATAGTGAGATTCAAAGTGATACAAACATACCTGCGCACAGCTCTTATTGTATTTCCTTCTGCATCCCACCTCAATTTCCCTTCATAGCTCCCCAAGAGTGTTAGTGAGGTTGGTAGTGATGCCTTCATATAGGAACATAGAATTATTTGAACTGTTTCCTTCCTCAATCCTCCTTTTACCCCTTCCCACCTCCCTTCCTCAGATCCCTTCCACTATTCCACTGATCTCTCTCCTCATTTATTTCAAGATCCTTTTGTTTCCTATTTCCTCTCTAGCATCCGCACATGAGAGAAAACAGTCAACCCTTGACTTTGTGAGACTAGCTGATCTCACTTCACATAATATTCTCTAGTTCCATCCATTTTCCTGAAAATGACATAATTTTATTCTTCTTCACAGCCGAGTAAAATTTTATTATGTGTTTTCATTCTCCATTCATCTATTGATGGGCACCTATGTTGATTCCATAGTTTGGCTATTGTGAATTGTACAGCTATAAATATGGATATGGGTGTATTGCTATAGTGTTCTGACTTTATTCTTTTGGAAAGATACTGAGGAATGGTAGAGCTAGGTCAGTGGAATGACTAGGTCATTCCATTTCCAGTCTTCTGAGGAACCTCCATACTGATCTCCAAAGTAGTTGTTCTATGTACAATCCCTCTAACAGTGTGTAAGAGTTCCTGTTTCCCCACATTCCCACCAGAGAATTATTGTTTGTATGCTTGATGATTGCCATTCTAACTGGAGTTAGACTCTTGGTGTAGTTTTGATTCACTTTTCCCTGACTGCTATTGATGTTGAACATTTTTCATGTATTTGTGGACCATACAAATTTCATGTATTTGTGGAAATACAAATTTCTTCTTTTTAGAAGTGTCTATTCAGATTTAAAGCCAGTAGAAACTCATCTAGCTTTCCAAAATTTTGTATATCTGCCAGTTAAAAAATAATATAAAACAAAACTCTAAAACACCTTTGGAGTATCATTTAGATAAATGTATGAGTGTATTAATTAATAAACATTAGTACAATATTTTCATTTCATATTTTAGAGGTGTTAGAGATAACACAATTCAAACTTACTCTGTACCCCTTGTGACTGCAAAGTACCAAGGTATAAAACCATAAGTGATTTTAAAGTCTTAAAGAAAACAGTACAATTTGCCTGCTCTGTAAAAAAATGTAAACATAAATATACTATATTCATTAATAATTATAGCAGGGCTATGGGTTGGTGACTGGCACACTGACTTTCAGGTCTAAAGCCTCCTTACTACGATATGATGTGTGATGCTGGCCCTGGGGCTCTATTCTACCTTGACTTCTGCCCTTTCTTAGGTTCTCTAAGGGAAAGCTCAGGCAGGAGATTGAAAGGCAGAGGAGGGAGAAGGTATTTGGGTAGTGGTGTTCTCCATTTTCTGGACAGTGACTGCTCCAGCCTCCAGGTTCCTTTGCCAGCACCAGATGTGGTCTCCTCACTCAGGGAGCCAACATCAGTGTGAGTGAGGCGGAGGCTTCCTCTGAGCTTCTAGGTATTGATATCCTTGTCTCCTCTCTTTTATTTCCCCAGGTCTAAAGTTTGTAGTTGTCCCCAGCCTTTAATATCAAAGCTTCCAATGGTTAACTTTATGTGTCAACTTGATTGAACTAAGGGATGCCAAGAGAACTGGTAAAACATTATCTCTGGATGTGAGGGTGTTTCTGGAAGGGATTAGCATTTGAATCAATAGACAGAGGAAAGAAGATCCACCCTAGCCAATGTAGATGAGCATCATCCAATCTTTTGAGGGCCTGAACAGAACGCAAAGGCTCAGGAAGGGTCAATTATCTCTCTCTCTTCTTGAGCTAAGACCTCCATCTTCTCCTGTCCTTCTGGTTCTCAGCCTTTAGTTTTAGACTGAAACTACACTATCAGTTTTCCTGGGCTTCAACCTTGCAGACAGCAGATCTTGGGATTTCTCAGCATCCATAATTGTGTGAGTCACTCCTTTATAATAAGTATCTTATATATCTAGGCAGACAGACAGACAGACAGACAGACATTCAGTTGGTTCTATTTCTCCAGACAACCCTGACTAATACAAGACTACTTCAGTATTCTTTTTCTGCTCTTTCAGCCTTCAATCTCCAGTGCAAATAATTCCCCACACAAAATCCCCTCTGCTTGAAATACCTATTCTGCCTTTCTATTTTTCTGTCTAGAACCTAATTGATGTAGCATACTATAACAACAAGAATGTTAGATATATAGGATATAGCAATAAAATGCATGCAAGCATACTGATTATACCTTTTTATATACAGTTTCTCAGTTGTGCAGTGCTCTGTGACCCTAATAAGAATAACATACATAAAACATTATACTGTATACCTGGAACACAAAAAGAACTTATAAACAGGGTATTTTTTTTGCCATTCATGCTTTCTTTTTTGCACAACCAGAGAAAGTTGAAGATGAGGCCCATCAAAATTATTTAAAGGATTTTTTTAAAAAAAGGATTCCAGCTGTTTGACCAAAAAGAAGCAATATCTGGAATGTATTTCAATAATGTATCATGACCAGATGTTAACTAGAGTTTTCTCCTTTTTAAAGAGCAATGAAGCCTGTCCAAGAAAAACACTTTAATCATCCCACTCTCCCTTTGGGCTATGGAAAATTGCCATTTGCAAATACTACAGGCCTAATTGATCATGTATGGGTAGGTATGAGTGACTGTATGTAACTTCTGACTTGCCTGCTCATTTTAAACATATATACTTTTTCTATGCATGTTGGATGGTCTCAAACCTTAAAGAAATGCATATTTTGGCAGCCTGGCTTCAGTCATCTAAATTATACTGTGCTATAACTGTGAATGTTTTCCCTAAAACACAGAATCCTAGGAATGAAAATTTTCTGAATACTCTGACAATCATTTTATTTTATATAACCACAGCAGTTAGTGATTTTATATCAATTCAATGACATTTGGTAGATTGGTAGAAGACAAATAATTATTTATATCTTTATAAAGCCAGTTAGACATCTTAAAAGTAATACATTATTTTTTGTAATATTCATATTAGTGGAAATTATTTCTTGCCTTTGTTCATGTGGCTATACTGACTGAGGTCTACATTTTATAGGACCATTTATGTTTAGGTATGTTTTATAGGACCACTTTCTTCAGGTTACCAGTGGTCCAACCCCGGGTATTTCCCAGTGAATTAGTAACAACATCCTGGATGCTAGTAGAAGGTACCAAGGGACCTATGATATGGGCCTGCTTTATTAATCAACAATCTCTAGCAAGGTGATGGGATAATCATGTATGATCAATTCATAAATACATATACTTATGGAGGGTCTTTGGGATGCACTGAGAAAACCTTAACTGATAGATAATTCATGGCAGAGGCCATGTGGAAGTTAAGGGAAATGATTACAGTAATCTATGGTATGAGTCTGTTGTCTTTTTTCATGGAAAAACAAAGCCTGAGACTCAGTGTGTTTATTTTGGTAAGCAGTGTGTTTATATTTGGTAGTTTATTTTGGAAAGCAACCCTAGGGCACAGGTAAAGGATCAGGGAGAATGAAACCAAGAGGGAGGAGAAGGCAAACTAAGTGTGTGTTATTGAGCTGGTCACGGCTGTGGGCTATTGGAGTTCTACCTTACTGCTACCTCCAGTGTCCAAATACAATACTCGACCAAAGGATCATAGGAAAAGGTATTTATCCATTGGATATCCTTTGGGAGAGTTGGGTTTTCCCATTGGGAGTTACTCCGCTCCCGTGCCCAGAGTCATAGGCACCCCACACTACAGCATGAGAGCTCAAGGCAGACTGAGAAAGTGGGTGTCTTCAGCATCAAATGGGTCAAACCTTACACAAACTCTTTACAGTTGCCATGACTATAACAGGAAGCCAGACTGAGAGGTCATGAGGCAGCGCTCAAAGGATTCCGATAGGTCTGAAACTAAGTTGAAGTGAGGAACTCTTCCAGAGGAAAGATTTAGCCAACTCCATTACAATAAATGTTTTTATAAAGAAGTACCTGTCAGCATGCCGTGGTTTATGTTTCTTTCTTTCTTTAAATGAATCACCTCATTTTTGCAGACCTCTCACCAATAAAAACTAATTTACTTTTTGCCTCTTATGTAAGTGATATTAACTTTAAAGAAAGGGAAACTTTCTTGTCTCATTTTAATCCGGTTAGATTTTAACTCTTATTGTTTACTAGAACTATCCACAGGGTTACCCTACCTTGGAGTGGAGAGAGGCAAATATGATTTTAGAGAGCTAGCAACTATGGAAACAATTTGAATCTACCCAAATCAACTGGTCGCTACCGTTCTGACAGCCACGTCATACGATCTAGCAAAAGAGACACTGAGCTTCCAGAAAGAATGATCTGCTCACCAGAATGCCCTCCAGGAAGCAGCAACTGGTCACAAGGTCCTAAAAACGCCCCCACAGATATGAGTCCTGGAGCTTCTCAGAGCATCTGGCTGACCCATACTTGACCGGCAGACAGAGAAGATTGGAAAGCGCACAAAAGAACAGCAGAGGAGGCCTGATCTGGCTCCAGGTGCCCTGCTTGGGTAGCACTACTGCTCTGGCTGGTCCCAAACAACAGAAGAGGACTTAGACATCTTCAGGACGTTGCTCCAGAATGCAAGTGTGGAGAGAAGGGTGTGAATGCTCTTCCCACCCTCCCTGTCCAGGGCCTAGAGTTGGGTCTTCTTACCTGGGTCGAAGAGTACCACCGGTTCTCCTAGTCTCCTGCTTTTTCGAAAGCATGTTCTCTAGAGGCCAAGTCCCTGATTCTGACATGCTTAAATACTTGAAGGAATGGACTTTTCTTTTATGTGTTAATGCCAGGCATTTATAAATTGGTCTTTGTGCTATGTAGAAACATATACATATATTGGAAACCTGTTTTATCTGCAATACAACTGAGGGGCAACTCATCAACAGTATTAAAAAAATCATATTGATGTTTCATTTATTACTCCCCAGACATTCATACTTTACTTAGAAAGTAGTCCTGGTTTGAACAGAATGGAACTTACCTCATTTTCATTTCATCTGTAATAGAATCTGTAGGTAATGCCTTATATTTTCTTCTTTCTCTCATTTGTTAAGGTGCGCTTTATTTTTTTAGTGTTTGGTTAATATTTCTCACAGCTATATTTACATCATGGATACTACAGAAAATAACATTACCAAGGTCATATAGAGCAGACATGGCCATATACTCCCTTTCTTAAGAAGACAGCATTAATGCTGCTGTTACTGTTGAACTATTCCCGTTTCCATGAGGTTAACATATAAAAATGTATTATTCATGATAGAAAATGCATTTCATATATTTCACCAATTGTTATTATTGTTCTAGAGGGAAAAATAAATGAAAATGGTGGCACTTGTAGAAATGCATCCTTACTCGGGACTTAATATACAATACCAATTTAGACTACTTACCTTCTTCAACTTTAAACCTTCCATTAAACCGCAAAGCTTGATGTCAGCTAAACTCTATAAATGTTAATTTAAGGTCAAGGTGCTCCTGGGAAGCATTTGAATGCTTAGAGCAGAGCCCAAAAAAACTTCTTTTCAAAGATTTATGGGATGATATGGCTCCTTTCTGAAAAATAGGAACTCTATTTCTACTTTTTCCAATCATTTTCTATTTCAAGCTCTAGGACACACTTTCCTTTATGGATCTCTCTGCGATATTTAATAGCATTCTGGAGATGTTAAAATGCAAATTTTTTCCATGTGTAATGTATAGTGTCTCTCCAATTTAAACTTCATTTAGTAATGCCAAATACTTTATACAGTGAGGAATGAAGCATCCATAACTCAGGAGCACCTCTGTCCATAAAGACAGCCGAAACACAGATGTGTCATTTCCAACATCCAAATGACCACATGAAATAAAGTTGAGTACACAAGAATCTAAAATTGTTCCTTACTTTTAGGCTACCAAAAGTTTCAAAAATTGGGAATCTATTTGTGGGGTCAGAAAGAGCAGAGCAGTTTATTATTTGCCTGGAAGCCATGAGATCATATCATTCCAAGCATCAGTGTGAAGTGCTGATAGCAAAGTCTCACAAGGAGAGAGGTGATACCCTCACCATACCAGTACCTCTTGCTGAGATATGGAGTAGATCGGCCAGAGTTTACTGACACTTCTAGGAAGCCCCTATTTCTAGCCATGGTCAAAGAAGGCAGGTCTGATGGCCCTCTCACATTTTATATGACATTTTCTATCACACACCATCACCTAGACCTACTGATAAAAGGCCAGCCAATAGATAGGTATCCAGGAGTTTATTAGGAGATGTGATACAACAGCTTTGTCCTGAAAGTGATGCTGTTGATTAGGCAGAGAAGTGAGATTTTTCTCTCAAGAATTTAAAAGTGAAATAAAAACTCAGAGTTAAACAATTGGAAGAGGGATTCAAGGTGAAAGTTCACAAACAGAAGGCCATTTTCAGAGGCTATGCTGCAGTAAAGGTTATAAATGAGCAGACACTCTAATAAGGCCAGAGTCATAAAGGAGAAAATGGGCATATTGAGAGAAATTTCTCAGAGACTACAGGGGAGAGAAGTTAAGCCATGCTAATCAACCAAAATACAAGAATACAGACCTCCATGAGACCTTGATACATGCCTCCCTCCCTCTCTTTTAATTGGAGCATTGTAATTTTACATTATAGTGAGGTTCAAAGTGATACAAACATACATGCACACAGCACTTGGTGTGTTTCCCTGCAGATCCCACCGCCCTACATGTTAGTGAGATTGGTAGTGATACCTTCATAAATGGACATAGCATCATTGAACTGTTTCCTTCCTCAATTCTCCCTTTTCTCCTCCCCACCTCCCACCCCCAGTCCTCTTGCACTATTTTATTGTTCTCTCTCTTCATTAATCTGAAGTGCCTTTTGTCTCCCAATTTCCCTCTAGCTTCCACATATAAAAGAAAACATGTGACACTTAACTTCAAATTACCTAATTTTGATATTTTTTATGGCTAAGTAAAGTTCCATTGTGTGTATATACCACATTTTCTTTATCCATTCATCTATTGATTAGTTTCATAATTCAGCTATTGTGAATTGTGCTGCTATAAACATGGATATTTATGTATCACTATAGTATTCTGACTTTAATTCTCTTAGAAAGATAATGAGGAGTGGTACATATGGGTCATATGGTGGTTCCATTCCTAGTCTTTTGAAGAAATATATATACTGAAGATATATATATATATATATATATATATAATCTTCATAGTGGTTGTACTAATTTACAATTCTACCAACAGTGTATAAGAGTTCCTATTTCCTCACTTCCTCACCAGCATTTATTATTGTTTGTTTTCTTAATGGTTGGCATTCTAACTGGAGTTTGATGGAAGCTCAATGTAATTTTAATTTGCATTTCTGTGATTGGTAATGATGTTGAACATTTTTTCATATATTTATTGGCCATTTGTATTTCTTCTTTTGAGAAGTATCTATTCAGTTCAATTGCCTATTTTTTATTGGGTTATTGATTTTTTAGTGTTAAGTTTTTAAATTCTTCATATATTCTAGATATTAGCATTCTCTTAATTCCCTAAGATACATACTATCCTCATTCCTATGCTTTTTCACCAATAAATTGCCCATTCATTGAGATAATCTGAATTCTTTGCATAGTACCAACAAAAAGGAACATGGTGGTAGTTTATGGAGCTGCCAGATAAGGCTTTGAAAGTAACTGATGAGCCCTTATCGTCTTATAGAGAATTTCTGGGATCACTTGACTGACAAAGGGTCAAATTATGCAGACTTGCCAATAATCAGTGCATTCCCAAGGCAAGTGCTGTCTAGATAGCACCTCCTTTTGGGTAGAAAGTGGCCAAGTGGAAGCTGGTGTGGATGTGGACCACAATAGCAGCAACAGAAGGAATCCAGATGGGTCCAGAGCAAATGCTACCTAAGGCCTAAGGGAAGAAAGTCATTCCTAGAAGTACTATTAATACATTCCCCTAGTTGATGCTGTGAGGCTTCTTTTTTGAAACAAAAGCACATCTTGAAGCCTCTGTCATGGGTATCTGAGCATGGCAGAAAGACTCCAAAATGAATCAGTCTCTTTGAGTCCTTAACATCCAGATTTGTTCCAACTAGTGTTGGCCTCCCGTTGGGAATGATCTCTCAGTGAAAATCTAGTCTAAAGTAATTAGAAACAAGAGGGAGGAGAAATTTCGACTAACTCAGCCAGCCTTGTTTGTGAGGTGGTGGAATCTGGCAGATAAAGCAGTGGGGTAAGAATTTGGCACCTATCTGTGACTGACAGCTCCTCACTGTACCTCACTGGGCCTCAGGTTCTTCATGGGCAAAGTTGGGTGATAAACAGCAAGGCCCCAATCCTAAATGCTGAGGTTTCTGATTTGACTCTGATACTTCCATAGTTAGAGGTCTGTTCTCCCTAGCACAAACCGAAGGGTAGAAAAGAACATCTTTCCAGTAAGACCTTTGCAATTTTTGGCTTTAACTGCCATACAGTAACTTCCAAGGGTGTAGATAGGTATGTATGTACTGAGCCACACACTGATCTGCTTCTATAATATTTTGGCTTAACCAAATCTACAAGATAAGAAACGGTGAAATTCTCTTTTTTTTTTTTTGCGGTACCGGGGATTGAACGCAGGGGCGTTCTACCTCCGTGCTACGCCCCCAGCCCTATTTTTTATACTTTATTTTGAAACCGGGTCAAACGAAGTTGCGGAGGGCCTCACTAAGGAGAGAGAGAAAGAGAGACAGGGAGAGAGAGAGAGCGCAAGAGAGCTGAGGCTGGCCTCGAAACCGGATCCTCCGGTCTCCGCCTCCCAAAGTACTGGGATTACAAGCATGCGCCACCATGCCTGGCTGAAATTCTCTTTCCTAAGCAATACAAACAACACTCTGTGAAACCATTTCTATAAACCTGGCCCTCTGAGCCAACCTCCAGCCTAAATCTCCTGCCTGTCAGTCTCACTCTGTTGCGACAGCCCCTCATGGTAATGCCCACCCAACTGAGGCTTCCAGGACTGGTTTATGTCCCAGGATGAGAGGACATTTGCATATCAGCAATTCTCTTCGTTTGGGATTCCCCTACAAGCAAATCCTAAGACAAGGATCTGAGCTTATTTGGGTGATGATCCTATGAAACTATAAAGGGGAATGTGGCAGAGGGACAGGAAAAGAGGAGGATCCAGGTAAACTCTGGAAGCTGGACATGACACATGCCTTGAAGTATCCCACCTGAGGGGCAGTCATACACCAATTCTGTTCAATCGCTGCTTGAGGGTTCACAAGGAAATCCATCCTTGGTACTTCAAGCCTGCCCTATTGGCTACGAAGAGGGCTTTGACTCTTCCAATATGTGCTACCAGTTGGAAGTCACCAACAAAATAAGGATTGGGGAAGACAGGGTCTTTTCTTAGGACGCTGTGATTTTTGCACTTTTATAAGATTTGAAAAGGATAGACAAACACCTGATTCTCCTTAAACTTGGCTAATTGGTCTTGTGTTCTACCAGTCTTTTTTGTTTGTTTGTTTGTTTGTTCCCTGTGGTACTGGGGATTGAATCCAGGGGCATTCTACCTCTGAGCTACACCCCCAGCCATATTTTATCTTTTATTTTGAAACAGAGTCTCACTAAGTTGCCAACGGCCTCACTAAATTGCTGAGGCTGGCCACGAACCTGCCATTCTCCTGTCTCAGCCTCCCAAGTACTGGGATTACAATCGGGCGCCACCACGTCTGGCTTCTAGCAGTCTTTCCAGACAGCTGTATGAAGCTTGCAGAACTCAGCCATTCTTGTTGTGGAGGAGTATTTGTGGTGTGACCACACCCTTGGTGTTGCAACCTGAAATTTGAATTTTGTGCAATTCAGAAAAAGTGTGAAGAAATTTTTAATGTTTAAGGTTTTCATAACACTCACTCCACTGAAATACGTAATATGTATTTGTATACTAATAGGAATTGGGATCTTACCTCCTCGCAGTTTTTGATAGCATTGTTCAATAGTTTATTGAGTTTACTCATCTATTAAATATATAGTCACCTTCTAAAATGCACTTGGAAATATGGCAGCTTTGGGGAATAGTGATGAATAAGATATGATCCCCACACTCAAAGGGCTTTGCCTCCAGTGAAAAAGATGGAAACGTAAACAGCCAAGTGTGATAGATCCCATGTATAATAAAGGCTGATGAGCTCATTGTTTAGGTACATACAGAGAGCACTGCACAAGAGTATACCCACAGGAGGGATAACACTGAGATGTGGGGTGCTGTGGACCAGAGGGAAGGAAGAATGAGTTAATAACTGTATTGGACAGGGTTCTCTAGATTAACAGAATACACAGAATGAGTATATTTAAAAAAAAGGATTTATCAGATGGCTTACAGTTTGCAGCAATGTAGTCCCAGGTTCTGACTGCACATGGAGGGTCAGAGGAACCAGTGGCTGGTCGAACGGTCTAAGAGCTGGAGTCTCAGGATTGGAGCAACCACTAATTCAGTCCCAGTCCAAGATGTGAAGATCAGAAAGCTTCTTCGGAGAAACGATGGTGGAGTTTCAGTTCCAAGAGCAGGAGGCCGAGAAGATCGAGCTCTTCGGAGAAAGGCGGAGCCGGCGGCTGA
>PVJS01027334.1:14421-26418 GCA_004027185.1 Glis glis | reverse complement strand
CATCCTCATCCTCCTCCTCCTCCTCCTCCTGCTCCTCCTCCTCCTCATTTTCTTTTGTGGGGAATTGAACCCAGGGGCATTCTGCCTCTGAGTTACACCTCTAGCCCAATCTCATTTCTTATTTTTGAAACAGGATCTCACTGTTGCAGAGGGCCTCACTAAGTTGCTGAGGCTAGCCTTGAAGCTTTGATCCTCCTGTCTCAGCCTCCAAAGTACTAGGATGGTGTATGTCAACATGCCCAGCAGTCCTGTTCTTCTTTACAGGGAATAGGACATTCCTTCCCAATATGGCTTTGAAAAGGGTTAAATATTTGGAGAAATGAATTAAACATTTGGATTCTAATCTCATCTGAGAAAACAGCATCATTGTTATTATAAAGAATATTTTAAGTCGTAGAATGCAAGTAAATGCATTTCATGAAACAACTTCTCTCAGCTATTGCTGTCTGTCTGAAGTACTGCAGTGGGAATAATTCCAGGGCAAATCTGGTGTAAAGATAAAGAACCCTATGCATCTTTAACAATATTTGCCATGGATACAGGTGGGTGGGATGCAATCTATCTTTAACCCACCCATAAGAAACCCTTAGTTATACAAACAACTTACATTGAGCCAGATGTGGTGGTGCATGTTGGGGCCATCTTAGCCCACACAATGAGGTCACCATTTTGGACTGGCTCAGCTAGGTATGATGAAGTAGAATAGAAAAGATAGAAATATTATGCAGAAAGGAGACATTGGGAAAATATAGATTTAAAATTTTGAAAGTTCATAATCTAACTCCACCCTATAGGGTGTGTTCAGTCAGGCAGAAGCCTTAATGAGTCCACACCCTTAATCACAATGGCTCCTCTCCACACCTGAGATGCTTAATGTAAATAGGGTGGGTGAGGAGGACAAAGATCAGACCCCACTGCCTATCTGTTGCCAGGGAAACTGAGAACTAAGAGGAAGTCCTGCCCTCCACTGTGCAACCCTACCTACCCCCTCCTATAAAAAACTGAGAAAGCATGCAGATTCTCTCTTGCTTGCTTGGATGGATGGATGCCCGTAGAGAGACTCGCTCTCCCCCTTTTGAGATGGCCCCCAACCTGTATCCCCACCTTTCTTGAATTAATTAAACCTTTACCTTTTTCTGATGGCATGTGTTGAAATTCTTTTTCATCATTGAGGCCAAGGACCCACAGAATTAGCTTGTCTCCCCATGACAGGTACACAGTACATGCTGAGTGGAAATTGTCAGCACGCAGACAAGCTTCCTTGGACCAGATGGGACTGAAAGATGGACTTTGATGACCTTCTTTTCTCCCTGAAATGTTTACCTTGCCCCTCCCTAGACTTCTTGTGCCTGCCACACTCTAAACCTAACTGTGACTGCCTTTTCCTAAAACTTAACCTGTAACCCTAAACTTAACTCGTGACCCCCTTGCTGTTTGCTTTGTTTAAACCCTTAATAAAAAAGGACACTGGCTGCAGTAGGTCAGGAGAATTGCCTGGCTCCTCCTCAGCCGACCCCATTATTAAAAATAATAATTTTGGACCCAGAGTCGTTCATGCGTGGGACTTCAGCAAGCAGCAAATGTGGCACCGGTCCATCACAGGTGCAGACCTGTATTCCCAGTACTTACAAGGCTGAGACAAGAGAATCACAGACCAACCTCATCAACTTAATGAGACTTTTAGCAACTTAGTGAGACCCTGTTTCACAACAAAAATAAAAAAGGACTGGGGATGTACCTTGGAGGTAGAATGCCTCTGGGTTCATTCCCCAGTATCACACACACACACACACACACACACACACACACACACACAAAGACTTATAAGAGCTTGAATAAACCATGTTAACAGATACATTTATATCTTAAAGAGACAATCTAGCAAAGCAAGACATGAGGATAATGATATAGGGAGTGGTTAGATCCTGGAGGTCCATACTATGGAGCTTAGCTATAGCTGTCAGATGTTGAATGTCATAGAGAGTATGTAAATAGTAGTTGGTAGATTTTTTTTAGTTATGAGGGATTTTCAACCCTGATTGACACATTAGCATTATCTGAAGAGCTTCTTAAAATCTAAAATCACTGATGAATATGAAGAGCACAAAATAATTTTTAAGGCAGTAAAACTGCTCTGTGTGATACTAAAATGGTAAATTCATGTTGTAATAAAGTTGTCTAAATTAATGGGATGTATAACAACAAGAATAACCCTAATGTAAACTATGGACTTGGTGTGATAATGAAGTGTCAACACAGGTTTATCACCTGTAACTACTGTACCACTCAGATGGGGGATGATAACAATGGGGAGGTTGTGCATGTGTGGTAACAAGGGGCATATGGGAAGTCTCTACATCTCCTCAATTTGCTGTGAACTTAAAACTGATCTAAGAAGACAGACTCCATTTTAAAAATTCTGATATTCTTTGCCCCACCTGATTTCTGTGATAACATATCCTAAAAGTAATTTTTTTAGCCTTGTTTTCTACCCTAAAATTAGACTCCCTGACCTGTGGCCAACAAGCCCACAAAAGTGGTTCCCACCTGCAGGCTCAGCTCACACCCCTAGACCTACCCCCTTGCTTCTAAATCAGGAAAAATTTACTATGATTGGTTGATTTAAAGCAGACCCCGCGAACTCTGCTTCTGCTCTCTATAAAAAGAAAACTGTGAGCAGTACTAGAGGCTGCCATTTTTCTGTCATGTTGGAGAGAGGTAGCCCTGCGGTAATAAAATGCCTCCAGCCTTAACTGAGTCGGGGTCTTGAATTTTCTATTCCTTGCCCGTCATTCAACATATGGAGGCCTTCCAGCGAGATCTTTTAGAGACCCCACTTGGGCCTTGGACAGTGCCCCGGGGACGGGAGCCTGTCCCCGCTTCACCAGACAACGTTTGGCGGGGGCAATCTGGTTCTGGTGAGTAGACTAGTTGGAGGTCAGGGTTGGTTGACCGCAACCGGTAACCCTGGTCTCCAGAGGTCTGGGGAGACATCTGTGGCCTCCTGGTTTCTGGCTTCTGGTCCCGGGATTTGTTTCATTTTTGTCTCTGTTCATAGTTTTGTCTGTTTGTCTATTCATTTGTAAAAGTTGTTTTGCCTGTTGGTGGCCCCTGCACCATGCAGCCCGACCCCAGGCGCCGACCACGTGGCCAGGCCAGGCTGGGCCAGGTGGTAGGAGCCGAGGCTGTCCAGTGCAATGGAGACCAGGCCCTAATTCCTGCTTATAGAACTAAAGGTGTATGGGTTTCTTGTACATGCAAGCTAGCCAATGGGTTTTAAGTGATCTCTTTATACAATGTGCATTGTATTTATACCTTGAGTTACTAAACTTCTGTCATCTATTTAGTACCATTCAAAAATTCATCATTAACACTTGGTTTACATCTGTTTGCCTGGACTGAGTAAGTGTCTTATTATATAAGAAAGATACAACTGTCTATCAAGTAATAAGCTTATTTCTGATTTTTAATGCTAAGCTTATAAAAAGTCTAAAACTATTCTTTGATTTTTGTCCTATGCTGTCAACCTACATAGATTTGTAATTTTTATTATCTTACTGAGCCACAAATTCTAAATTTCATTCCCATGGTTAAATTAATATATATGTTAAGGTTATGTTATGATCAAGTTGATATATATTAGGTTAAGGTTATGATAAGGTTAAGTTAATATATGTCAACTCCTTTATAACTATACTTTAATTATTACTGGCTCCTTTATAAGCTAAGTGTATTCATGTTTCCTAAGTATCTTCTAAAATAATATTTGTGTATTCCTAAATTATATTATGATCATCTTTAAGCAAAGATAAATAGAGATGATAACATACTTGGCATTCCAAATCATGCCACTGATTTTTTTAAAAAATTAGGTAATTATATATGTATGTACTTCATATGTAATTATATGTATAGTCAAATTTAAATGAGGAATAAAATATATTGAGTACATGTTCCTTTTTCTATGACTGAACTAGTCTGGTGTTAAAAATTGTGTCAATTTTCAGGGGACCCTACATTTATAAATGGATTTCTAAACCTGGCTATTATGTTTGATCTAACATGGGTGGATCTTCATGTGATCCTGTCTACTTGCTGCACTCCTGGAGGAAAGGCTTGTATACAGGAAGCAGCAAGGACATATGGTAATAAAATCTATGTCCATGACCAGAGGCAGCCTACAGGAAAGAGGCTATCCCTAGCAAAACCTTAACTAAAATTATCAAAGTGAGAGTGAGGACCATAGCAAATAGAATTATATGGTCACATGTTTAATTAAAGAAATAATAAGATGTGTAAATAAGGCAGTTAATTACGATAAGATGAACGCAGTAACGCAAAAAACAACTAAAAATCCTGCTATGTTTCTGGGACCCTTAACTAAGACCTTCTGGAGGTATACTCATATTGACCCAGAGTCACGTAAAGGGCAGATATTATTGGGGACTTATTTTATTAGCCAATCAGCCCCAGATATTAGGAGAAAACTCCAGAAGCAGGAAATGGGACCTCAGATTCCCATTGATCACCTTTTAAATTTGGTCTTTGGGGTTTTTAACAACAGAGACAAGGTAGACGAAATTAAAAGCAAGAAGAGACAAATACCGGCATAAGGACAAGCCCACTTAATTGCCCTGGCATTGGGCAATAAGTCCCTGCCCCCTCAGAGATACCCAAAGGCTCCTGCCAGAGAGAGGGAAGAAGACTCAAGGTCTGGCACCTGCCAATAGTGCAAAGAGCCTGGGCATTGGGTCAAGGACTGCCCTAGCCAGGAGTCCATCTTCATGTGGGATGTGCCCCCTTTGTAAAGAGGAAAAACATTGGAAGTGTGATTGCCCTTGCCTCTGAAGGGAAGTGAGGTCATCTGCTCCCATCATGGCTGCCCTCAAAGACTGAGGATGTCTGAGCCTCAGCAAGGCCCTCTCTGATCAGCCCTTTAACCAGCTGGACAATAGAAGAGCCTGGATGACTCTTTATATGGCAGGTAAAGATATCAATTTTCTTTTAGATATGGGAGTTCAATCCTCCACTGTGCTTGTCTCTCCTAGGACTTTTTCTAAAGAGACATGTACTGTAACTGGGGTTGACTGCACCCCCAAGGCCAAAAGATTTACAATGCCTTTAACTTGTAGATTTAGAGAGCTAATCTTCACCCAAACCTTCTTAGTTCTCCCAGAGTGTCCCACGGCTGTTCAACTACAGAGACACAAATAAATCCTGGATTCTTATGTCTAGAATTAAACCTGTGCCTGTTGAGACTTTACAGAATCAAGGCTCTGAAGTCAGGAATAAGCCTCCAGACGCTAAGACCTGCAAACACTATACCTGTGAGCCTTTAGAAGATTTAAAGGTGTTATTCAAAACCCAAAAGACTGAATCAGGATAAGTTTTATTTTGTGCTTTTCCCTTATAATTATTATCTGTTATGTCTATCCAGATTAAAAGATGTCAACTTATTTGTCTCCTAATTTCTACATCATTCTTCCAGGGAAAAGCAAACTTTCTCCTGGACTGGGCACAACAATATACCAGAGGTATTGATAAAGGTGCCTGTTTAATTTGTGGGCTAGTATCCACTTACAGCTCATCTGGATTACCTTGGTAGATGTCACCCTTTCAAAAAGATGATTACTTAACATCTTGGTGGGATAAAATTCTCATTTTCTTGGCCAGTATACTTTATATCGGAAGGCTTCGCTGTTGTTGTTGGCTAATATCTCGCACGTTGATACCTCTTTTCCAGAACATCACAGGATGCCAATCAAAAACCCTGGCCTTCCCTCATCTCCTTTAGATCAGTTAGGATGAGACTTTGGGTCCCTTAAATAGGCAGGGTCCACAGTCTCTTGTCATCTGAGAAGAAATTACAGAATTCGGACCTTTGCCCTTCAGCACCCCTTAAGATTAAGGGACCAAAGTCTCAAGGGGGGGGAATGATGAGGTAGGATAGAAGAAATATTAGGCAGAAAGGAGACATTGGGAAGAAAAATAGAGATTTAAAATTTTGAAAGTTCATAATCTAACTCCACCCTACAGGTTGTATTCAGTCAGGCAGAATCCTTAATGAGTCCACACCCTCAATCGCTCCTCTCCACACCTGAGATACTTAATGTAAATAGGGTGGGTGAAGAAGACAAAGGTCAGACCCCACCGCCTATCTGTTGCCAGGGAAACCTGAAGGTTAAGAGGAAGGCCTGCCCTCCTCTGAGTGACCCTACCTCCTCCCTTTGCTAGGATCATTCTCTGCCATCTGTTTACTTGCATAATAGGACCTTGTTTCTTCAACTGCTTAACTAATTACCCCCAGAAGAGGTTACAATCAATCAAACTTACGGTACTTCATAGCCCAGCCCATTACCTACCCATACCCCAGGAAGAACAGACAGAAGCCTTTTTCTCAAGGGTTTGAGAAAGGTAAATAACAGGAGTAGGGAATGTGATAACATGCCCTAAAAGTAATTTTTTAAGCCTCGTTTTCTACCCTAAAATTAGACTCCTGACCTTTGGCCTACAAGCCCACGAAATTGGTTCCCACCTGTAGGCTCAGTCCATGCACCTAGACCTACACCCTTGCTTCTAAATAAGGAAAAATTTACTATGATTGGTTTATTTAAAGCAGACCCCATGAACTCTGTTTCTGCTCTCTATAAAAGAAAACTGTGAGCGGTGCTAGAGGCTGCCATTTTTTTGTCTTGCTGGAGAGAGGTAGCCCTGCAGTAATAAAATGCCTTCCAGCCTTAACTGAGTTGGGGTCTCGAATTTTCTGTTCCTTGCCTATGGTTCAACAATTTCAGTCAAATCATCAATTCTGGTTGGAGACCTGGAAATAACAATTGATTCTAATAGAGGGTCAGAGTTGAAAGCTTCTGAGCTTGATACATTTTTTGTTTAGGTTATTACTCCCTGTTTCTTCCAGGGATATATATGTGTGCAATTATTTTCTCAAATCTCCAAATAAATGCAATCTCCTTTAGAGAAGCTGTCATTTTCTACCCCTAATTAATTAATCATGAGTCATGGAAATGATGCTCTGCTTTGGCTACATAATTTAAATAAATTTTGCTACTCTTTGAGGAAGAAACTTGAGATTGCCTTACAGAAAGATACTGCAAAAATGGCAGAGCCCACAGCACAGTCTCCTGCCAGAAGAAATAAGAAAACAACCTTTATCACTGAAAGAGAAAGTAGAAATAATTATTAATACTTTTTTTTGCAGTATTGGGGATTGAACCCAAGGGGCATTCTACCTCCGAGCTACACCCCCAGCCCTATTTTTTATTCTTTATTTTGAGACAGAGTCTCACTAAGTTGAGGAGGCCCTCACTAAGTAGCTGAGGCTGGCCACGAACCTGGATCCTCTGGTCTCAGCCTCCCAAGTACTGGGATTACAAGTGTGCGCCACCATGCCCGGCTTTATTAATATTTTAAAAATAAAATAATATGCTAGTATAGTGTTTCTGAAATTAGGGTCCTTGGACTCTTAGAGGTCTGTGGAGATCCACAATTTACCCATGACAACTGATTATTAATTTGACCTTTTCATTTTTTGGTGATACTCTAAAATTACTGATAGAAATATATGCTGGTTCAACTGGATGACCACCATGTAACTGAGTGTGGCCTTGAGGTTTTAATGTCTGCATTGGCATTGATGTTTATAGAGCCAGGATGATGCTCAATAGTACTACTCTAATTGTCCTGAGCTAATAACAAAAGAATAGAGGAGGAATTTATATGCAATGATGTGTTCAAGCCAAATGAATGCTGAATGACCCATAGGACAACTATGTGGACTAACATTTCACAGCTGTTGGAATAAAATACAAACAGGACGGAAGAGTTCCAGGAGAATTGAGATGTTACATGGCACACAGTGATGATATGCCACGTGTTTCAAAAGAACTCATGCAGAAGCAGTTCATACCATATGGATGTTGCAAGAGGGTGACTAAATTTTAGCAAACATCATTTGTCATACTACATTAATGATTCTCACTTAGATTGCATTTGTATGTAGTTTTGATTGTATTTAAGTTGGAAATCTGTTTTGGTTTAATAGTAGCATAGGAGCTATTAGCACATAAGACTTAAATAGTTTAGTCTTATGCAGATTTAAATAACACAAAATAGTTTAATTCAAATTTGGGAGTTCGAGGGGATTTTTTTTTCATATGAAGGGTATGTTATAGCAGTTTGAGAAATAGTGCTACCTTTTTCTGTAAAATGGCTGATTTTTGTTACAGATAACTTTTGATCTTACAGATAGATGGATAATTAGTGTATTTCAAATGTCTAAATATCCTTAATTTACTATCATACAAATATGGAAGCTCAGCAAATAATCTGGAAACCTTAGCATTTCAACTGAAACAAATGACCCACTTCTGTAACATTTTTAATTCCTTTCTATATTTGAGACCATAACCTGATTTATTTTTGCCAATTAAAAAGATTTATAGTTCATAAATCATTTGAAGGAATCATATGATGATCTTATTCTTATGAAAGTCTCACGAATTAGAAGCCATGGTTACAAAATAGTTTTTAGATCCAGGCTGTCCTAAGCACAAATTCCTAATGTGCTGTTTATACTTGTGTGACCTTGGGCAACTTAAATAAGTTCTCAGAAAATCTTACATGGCCCACGTGAAGATAATATTGGTACCAACTTTGGGAAGTTGTGATGATTACTGAGATGATTAGATGATTTATGTGAAATGGTCCAGAGAAGAGAGTAAAGTGTAGCATTCATTAATATCCTTTCTGTTTGGGAAATTATCAAAAGTTTTCTGGATAGGAGTAAGAGATTTGTCACTCTGTGCTAACAATCTGTGTGTAACTCACTCATCTCCCAGCTTTCTCATTTGCAATATAAGGTTTTCAGACCAAATAATTTCTCCATTCTATTTTTACAGCTACCTTGTTCTTGGTCTTCTGATTGGTCAATGAGAAAGGGCATATAGGTCTCCCCAACCTCACTTGAATCCTTAGGGTCAACTGTGTTGTCAAATTCAGAAATATTTTAATTTTTAAAAGTTCACCCAGGAGTGCTCAGCATGACAAGTCAGACCAGTCCCTGGGTATGAAGCACAGTGACCAAGGATGACGTCTTGAAAATCCTTTCTAAAGTGGAAGCCACAGAGGCAGAGAGACAGGTGCACAGAGCCAAATGACGGCCAGAGCCTGGAATAAGGAGCCCTGAAAAAATAAGGTAAACAATTAAATTCATTCCAGTTCCACGCAGACAGGCTGTGTTGCTACTGAGACTGCTTGTCTTCCTTTCCTGATGTTATTTACAATACATTTTACCAACTAATATAGCATACATGTAGTATCAGAAGTTAAAGCCCCAAACAACATGTACTTCCATACTTCTATGCTTATCAACTGCATAATACTCCATTGCAAGATGGCATAATTTATTTAACCAATTTACTTCTAGGTTTTTAATGTATTACCAAACCTTTAATATATAACCTTGTATCCATATCATTATATACTTGTATGATTATTATTATTTTTTTTGTGGTACTGGGTATTGAACCCAGGGACATTCTACCTCCGAGCTACACCCCAGCCCTATTTTGTATTCTTTATTTTGAAACAGGGTCTCATTAAGTTGCGGAGGGCCTCACTAAGTAGCTGAGGCTGGCTGTGAACCCGGATCCTCCAGTCTCAGCTGCCCAAGTACTGGGATTACAAGCATGCGCCACCACACCTGGTTTATCTCTTACACTCCTAAAAGTTATGAATTATTTTTATGCTCTGCTCTCCAGGAAGTAAATGTATTACAACAACTTTAAAAAGATGTTTACATAGTATATATACCAGGGACTACATAATAGTCCCCAGCAGGTCCTGGGGCAGAAGCCTAGAATCAAATGTATTAGTATTTCTGCAATGCAATATATGAATAGTCACATTAAGTAGGATACACAAGCACTATAAATAGCTTTACATTAGTTTATGTTAGGTTTCTGGCTCCAAATAAATTTGATGCCAAAGATACACAAAACTTTTGACTTAATCACAAAAAGTGAATGGTCATGTTTATTCTCTCATATGTGGAAGCTAGGGAATAATTGTGATACAAGAGGGACTTAGATAATGGAGGGGAAACCCCAGTGGAGCAAAGGAGGTGGTCTAGTGGAGGGTGGGGGGATTAATAAAGGAAACACTTCCAGTGACATTATGTACTTATGTGAGAATACCAATCAGTATCATGTATGGGGAAGGGGAGGAATAGGAGGGAGCCAGGGGAAAACTTACCAAATGCTGTGTGCATGTATGTCACTATCACTATGAGCTACATATTGATGTGAGACCATAATGCACCAATAAAAGTATATGAAAAAATGTTTGGCTTTACAGAAGTTTTAGATTTTAGAGCTATAGATAAGCATTCATAGACCTGTATAAAATACTCAATAGATTTCTTCCAGTAATGGTACCATGCCATATCAAAACATATGATATAATTTTGATATAACAGGTACCAGGTTTCCAGATTCAGGAATTCTGAATCTATCACTGACTCTTTCTGTCTAGCTTTATGAAATCAAGTAACAACCTCTCTGGACCTCAGTTTCTATATTTGTAAAAGCAAAGTTTAAATAAAAGGTCCTCTAGTGTTCCTTTTAAAAATAATAATCTAAACCGGGCGTGGTGGCGCACGCTTGTAATCCCAGTACTTTGGGAGGTGGAGACTAGAGGATCTGGGTTCGCGGCCAGCCTCAGCTCTCTCACTCTCTCTCTCCCTGTCTCTCTCTCTCTCTCTCTCTCTCTCTCTCTCTCTCCTCAGTGAGGCCCTCTACAACTTCGTGAGACCCGGTTTCAGAATAAAATATAAAAAATAGGGCCGGGGGTGTAGCGTGGAGGTAGAATCCCCGGTACCGCAAAAAAAAAATAGGGCCGGGGGCGTAGCGTGGAGGTAGAATCCCCGGTACCGCAAAAAAAAAAAAAATCTATTTATTTTAAGTGAAAGAAACTATGGGCACTATTAGGTTTTATTACAGCAAAACCTAACATTCATTCATTGAATAAATATTAAGACAGTATATATCAGCACTTTCCTATGTCTTATAGATACTTATGATAAACATTATTCTCACTGAATTTATAGTCTGGTGGAATGGAGATGAACAAGAAAACACATAAAAAGTAAACAACAACACTTCGAATTCTAATTAATATTGTAATAAAACTTTAGAGCATTATAGAGAGGAACTGATGGGACACTACTTCTGGTTCAGTGGTTAGGAAAGACTTCTCTGGAGATGTTATTTGAGTTTGGATCTGAATGATAAGGAGTCCATCCTATGAATATATAGGGACAGAGAATTTGGAAAGAAGAGATGGCAAACACATAAGCCGTAAGGCAGGAAATAACCCTGCAGAACTGAAGTCTAAGTGGGCAGTTGCAGGAGATGAAGCTGGAGGAAAAGGTAAGAGGAAGATTATCTGGGTTTGCAGGCCATGAAAAGAATGAATGAAACCAAGCTCCTGTCTCAAGAATGCTCGTATAAGAACTATTAGTCTCCAGAGACCTATTATAACTAGCCCACAGGAAAGAAACCTCTATTCTGTTTTGAGACACTGTTAAAATGAAAATGAAATGCAGTGTTACTAAATAAGAGTTCCTGTGAAAAATCAAATGGAGAGCCATAAGAAATAAAACAAATACCATCAGTCATTTATTGACTGGGGTGCTAAAGCAAATTACTTCCAATGGTCTCTAGGACCTTTGTACAGAAACAAGCTATAAGTATTTTTATCAGCAACAGTATTAGAATAATTCTCTGGTAGTATATTTTATGTATTGCAAGCCAAGTGCAGGAACCAGACAAATAAAAGGAAAAAACTAGATGCTATATGGAAAGGTATGGATTTCAAGCATCAAAAGACACCACTCAAATAAATTTCACGTAGAATTTTTTTCTGCTTTTAATAAGATAGAAATATTAATTCTTTTTTTTTTTTTTTTTTTTTTTTTTTTTT
>PVJS01027334.1:0-14321 GCA_004027185.1 Glis glis | reverse complement strand
AGCGAGAGCTGAGGCTGGCCGCGAACCTGGATCCTCCAGTCTCCGCCTCCCAAAGTACTGGGATTACAAGCGTGCGCCACCACGCCTGGCTAGAAATATTAATTCTTTAAGACACTTCATTGTCTAGTACTAGCATCCATTGGATTCACATCAATTTCACTTATACAAATACCAAGCTCATTTTTAAAAAGCAAAACACATTTTCAAGTGGTCAGAATGCAAAATGTGATGTCTGTCACTTTCAGTTCCTGTAACTGCAGTAATTAGAGTTCATACAGCTTAGAAGAGAAAATGATGTATCAGTACTTACTACTTACCAGATTCTACCTTCCTTAGGGTCACATAGCTAAAGAGTGCCTAAACCGGCAAATTGAAGTCCCTGTCTGCTCTGCCACCACATTTCCTGAAGAGGTCCCCCATACAAAGGTAGGTTTTGCAAGAAACTGTGATTATTTAAATGAATTCAACTCAAAGGATACTGACCATGAACCTATCCATTGTTCTGAGCAGTGTGGGTATTAAAAAATAGAAGCTAGACTACCTATAGTTAAAAATATTTAATCTTTTAAGGTAACAGGGCTAAAACATATGAAAGAAGATCAATGCAATCTGTTATATATTTGAATGCTTAAAAATGTGATTATCTTAAAATGAAGATTTATACTCCACTTCTTATACTGTAATTGTGACTGGTAAGCTTATCATAAGCTTTTACTTAATACAAGAGAATAATGTCTTTCACTCTTTGAAAGAAACAGTGAAAACACTCTTTCTAGTCTGTACCCAATAGGATAAAGACACCCTGATGATATATTTTAAAGTCTAATAAAAGGATGTGTCAGCATCCTTACCACCTAAAGACCATAAATAGCACAGCTTGCTCAGTCTCCTGAAGGATGTTCTCAGAGCCCAAACACAATTCCATTAAGCACAAGTCCCAACCTGATTTATCTATGATTAGGAGATACACATGTCCTTGGATTGCCCTCTCTGTAAAACATCCTAGCAGGCTGGTAAGGCAGCTCCACACTCAACCTTCAAAACCTTTTCTTCTACCATTATCTCTCTCCTACCTGCATTGTCCAAAGGGACAGTGATTTGGTTACATGTTCATTGAGCTTCCAGAAGCTCCAATGCTGACTAAAGTTGATGCTCCAGAATTCATCCTGGATCTTGACCCAGAGATCTGCTTTGCTCAGTAATTCATTTATGGGCTTCCATAAACTCTAAACTCTTGCAAGATAATTTAAAGTCACATTGAAGGAAAACAAAGAAAGATGCTAATTGCTTTTCATTTCCCAAGGCAAAGAAATAACCTTCCATTCGCCTTACAGTCACGTATTGAAAATACGAAACATTTTTTCACAAGCAGTTTGCCTTATAAAGAAGTTTTAGAATTAGAAAACTTAGCTGTAGAGTTTTAATTTTTTTTTTTTTTTTTTTTTTTTTTTTGCTGATCCTCATCAGAGCCACTACTGGCATTTAAGTCAAGAATTTTTTCATTATTTGAGTCTTCTGCACACATTTGAAGAATATTTATTTTCCCTGGGATTTTTCCACTAATTACCAATAGTGCCCCCAGTCATGGTGACAAACACTAAAATTTCTACCCACATTTTCAGAAAAACCCTGAGGGTTGTAATATCCCAGGTTAAGAACCACTAAAACTACCTCATTCTGCAATAACGAAACAGAGACATAGAAACAAAACACTTTGCTAAAGGATAAAGAGCTAGTAAATGCCAGAATTGTGACTCTCTGTTTAGTGCTCTTTCCATAAAAACGCATATGCCTCTGAGAAAAATACAATTGAAATGGGATCCATCATTTTCCTTTGCTCCATGGAAAGCTATTTCATAAAATCATCAAATACATAGAGTTGAATGATAGCACAAGAGGTAATCTATCTAAGTCATTGCCACTACATAGAGATATAACTCAAACAAGAAACGTAATCTCCTAAAACTGACACAAACATGTAACTCTTCCTAGCAACCTATTTAACATTTAGTCAAGAGTTAATTGGAAAGAGTCGAGAGCAAGTAAATTAGGCAAAGAAAACTTTATTGGACTTGAGTTGTATGACCTTAAATATTTTTTAAGAGTATTTACATACTCTCTCTAGGCTTCAGCTTCTCCATATGTAAAATATATTTGAGTTCAATTATTCCTAAAGAGCTTTCCTCCATAAGAAATTTTTTATCTTATTATGTTTAAACAGATTTCATTTACAGTAATTGATCTATTTTATATTATGCAATAACAGGTAAGAGAATCCCAATCCCTTGTAAGACTTCTCCATTTACACAGTATTTTCTTCTTCATAGAATACAGTTTTCTGGTTAATCAAATAATATGACAAATAGAATACATCATGTATTACCAATAGTACAAGTTACTCCTTCAACAGGCATTTTCTACTGACTATTCTTTACTATTCTAAGTTCTAGGGACACATGAATTAAACATTTTCCCTATTTTCAAGGAAACCATGGCTTGGCCAAGGAGTTAGGTACATAAACAGATCATTATAATACAATGTAATAGGTATTAAAGTTATAAATATAATTATCATATTAAGCAATGAATAGTACTATGAAAGGACAACTTTAATGGTAAAGTGGAAAATAGTGAAAAAAATTATTTACTGATTAAACACATACTGTATATTAGATATATCATTGCTTCTGGGGGTTATCAATCATGGATATCAAATATTGAAATACTATAGAAAGGAGAATATTTTGGCTAATAGAAAACTCAAGTTGATAAAATACCAAATGAATATTAAGTATTTCCCTTCATGAGTATTGTTGCTAAAATGAGTAAAAGAAAAAGAAATAGATTTTGGAGTCAGAAAAAAATAGTTCTATCACTCCTTGTAGCCTATGTCATCATTTGTAAAATGAGAATTGTTATAAGCAACAAATAGGGTCATGCATATGAAATGACAAGTTCATAGAAGGCCTTTTATTAATATTAGCTATCTTCCCTTTTACACTGTAGAAAAATTTAGTGGGTTTTTTTGTGGTACTGGGGATTGAACTCAGGGGCATTCTACTTCTGAGCTACACTCCCAACCCTATTTTTTATTCTTTATTTTGAAACCAGGTCTTACTAAGTTTCAGAGGGCTTCACTAAGTAGCTGAGGCTGGCCGTGAACCTGTGATCCCCTTTTGTCAGCCTTTTTTTGAGCAGCCCTTTGTAACTTTTTTTTGAGCAGCCCTTTGTAACTTCCCTCAATAATAATAAATAAAAATATGGAAAATGTGATGCTATATCTCTTTCCAGTCTTAGTAGTCATTTATTTATTTATTTATTTATTTTTGTGGTACTGGGGATTGAACCTAGAGTCATTCTATCTTGGAGCTACACACCAGCCCTTTATTATTATAATTATCATCATCATCATCATCATCATCATCATTATTATTTTGAAATAGGGTCTAAGTTGCTGAGGCTTGCTATGTTGCTGAGGCTGGCCTCAAACCTATGATCCTCCAGTCTTAGCCTCCCAAGTACTGCAATTATAGGTGCGTGCCACCATGCCCTGCTTCCAAGTCTTATTCTTAAAAGGAAACAGCTACTGTCTTGTCCTCTCTTTCTTAGGATATGCATCTTTGGTTCCTGAAGGACATTAAGGACTTCGGCTACCTCGAAGCAGCCATAGTCAAAGGATTTCATGGAGAAACTACATAAAAACAGAAATAACAAAGGAGCTGGAAAGATAAATTTAACCCCCGTTTTGTGACTCTCATATGAAGATTACATTAAAAATCTTAAGTGTTCTCATTGTCATTAATGTTTTAAGTCAAAGCATATAATTGCAAGATAAAACAAATTATCAGCTCCTCTCCTAATCATCTGAAAATCATTGGTGCAATTGAATTAAATAATAAACAATGAGCACAAGTAAAAACCTGGTCAATAAAATTAAAATCTTCAAGTATAAAAAGAATTCCCCCAACGAAAGATTTTTTGAAATTGATCTGTAAGTTATCTCTTAATAAATTTCTAAGTATATTATTTGTGGCTATTTTGTCAAGTTGTATTCAATATTTTTTCAAAATGTAATGAAAAATATACCTTAGTATACATTACTGGGAATGATATTCATGCAAGCAGAAGTTAGAGAATACAGTAAAGTTCTCTCTTTAAAGTTTTAAGTCCTGTGTTGTTATGTCATTAAAAGCTTAAAATACTTAAGTGGGTAGTTTTTCTTTTTTAAAATATTTTAGTGGAGAATACACTATATATACAGTTTATTTGTAATGTTAGGTCTTACTTATTAAATTAATTTACATATCAAGATCTAGCTTCTCCTCAAAAGAGAAGACTCCAATATAAAAAAAATCTAGCTATTTGCAACAAAAGAGTACATCAACAATAAAAACAGATTGGTGCTACAAGTTATAATCTTGAAGTTAGGCTTGGGTTTAAATTATGGCTTCATTCAATACCAGCTGTGTAGCCTTGGGCACATTGCTTAACTTTTCTGAGACTTAATTTCCATATACAGAAAAGCAGTGAAATAATACCTTTCCTCAGTGGGTTTCTACAAACAGTAAATGAAATTATATACATAAAGTTCTTAGCACAGGACATAGCACATACTTGGAGCTCAATATGTTGCAATTCCTTGCAATTCTTTATGCATGCAGAGTTTTAAATTCAGGAAAAAGTAGGTATACTTAAGAATGATTCTCTTTTATCAGAAACTCTACCAGTGCAGGAAACACATGGGAAGAAAGAGTATCTTCATAGCTTCATCCCTTAATAACTCACTTCAACTCCTCCCCAGCACTCTACCCAGGGGGTTACAGGTAGTCCTTTCCCCTTCAGTGTTTCTGACTTAACTGAGAGCTAAGAGAGAGATTTCTATCCAGCCATCAACAGTACGGCATTTATTTATTTCTTGATTTCTTTGATTATATAGCTTAGCTCCCCAAGAAGAGGATCAGTAAGTGAAAGGTTTCATACTCCAAAGCCCCATCCTATCCCTATTCCCTAACACATGTCAGTTCTGTATACCTCCGTTAGCATACCCCCCACCTATACTGATTCTATAATTGGCTCTCTCTACCTCTATGTCTAGGCTACCTTATGCCATTGGAGAAAGTCATATTACTTCAAGCACTGGAAATTGCAGCAAATTTATGACCTGCACACTCAGAGAGGTCTTCACCACTGCCAGGTGATTCTGAATCTCCCACCTCCACCCTTCTGCACCTCTCAGGAGGTGATCTTGACTCCTGGGAGTTCTCAGGTAGCTGCTCCCGCACCTACAGAGCAATCTACCTGTATACTTGTATTTAAATCTTTAACTTTTGATTCATAAAAATGGTGTCTGTCTTTCTGAAAAGGCAGAAAGAACACTAAGGGAACTGAAATAAGTATTTGCCAAATGTACAGAAGTAGTGCATGCCAAAATTATGTATAATTGACACTGCTATTCATACCAGCATGTTTAACAAGTGTCCCCCTTTGTGACATGGTCCATTGTGTCTTTGAGAAATTCTTAATTGCACACTGCACACACATTCATTAATTAATTAACAGGTTAAGTGCACATTTATAAACACGATTCACCCTAGTTATAGTCATAAAATGCAACACATTAGTTTATGCTCTAGCCCAACATTTTGTTTTTTTAATTATAGGTGACCATCTAATGAAAACACATATTTTACAATGGGAGATTAGCCTGGGTTTTTTAAAGGAATACAAATAAAGAAAAGCCCAACTGTTTCTGCTTGCTGTGGCAAGTATTTTCAAAAAATTAGCCTTAAATAAACTATCAATCTTTCAAAGACTAGTGCTTTAAATTACCAAAAACATATGTGAGATGATGCCTTAAATTCACAGGACAGTGGGATACCAGGCTTAGGAAAAGGTTAGAGAGAACACTATAGGTGAATTTTGGCAAAACTTGGGTTCCCAGCTTCAGTGAACTTTTCCAGATAAATATATAAAATTAATAATACAGAGCCTGACACTTATAAAACTACTCAATAGCCAGGCACAATGGTACACACCCGTAATCCCAGTACTTGGGAGGTTGCGACAGGAAGATTACAGGTTCAAGGTCAGCCTCAGCAACTTAGTGAGACCCTCAGCAACCTACTGAGACCCTGTATCAAATTAAAAAGTAAAAAGGGCTGGGGGTGTAGTTAGGAGGTAAAATACCCCTGGGTTCAATCCCCAGTACCAAAAAAAAAAAAATAGTACTCAACAAACTGTAGCTATTTTTCTTCTATTTCAATAATTTTTTCACAATTCTGACAGAATGGTATATGAAACTGTGTGCCATGATTTTATCTCTTAATCATTGTGTATTCAAACTCTTTTATTACTTTATTATAATATATCTCATAATATTAATAATATGGAATATCAATGTTTTCTTTGATTCTGTGAAATGTTCTAGCATTATGAATTGGGAGTGGCAACAAAACAACATAATACTATAAAAAATTAAACCTCAACATTTTAAAAACCAGTTTTATTACAAAAAAGTAATTTTTAAAACATTTGAAAAGGTTAAAAATAAAAGTAAAAAATACCATAGCCAAAGCTGTCATGACCAAATTCCATGTTTTTATTATTGAAATTAACTCAGGATAATTTTATATAACATTATCATTGACTTAATAAAACTTTAGCAATTAGGAATACAAATTGTGAATATTTTTCTCTTTTGCACCTATTTCATTAAGCCTCATGTAGTAAGTTTTATTCAGGGCAGCACTCTATCGAAAAGTGCATGCTGAATATTTACTGTTTTTTATTTTTTAATCTCAAACATCTTCACTCCTGTTCTTTGACCTCACAGAGATATCAGTCACTTTAATCTTTTTATTTCCTCTCAGTTTTCTAGCCCCTTTTGATCTTTTTCTTTCTTTAACTAGACTGAAACTAATGGCTGTGGATTTGATTATCTCATGATCATCTTCAATTCATTTTAGTACAATCCTTCAGGTGCTCCTGGTTAGAAAAGTTCAAATCCAGATCAATACAGTAACCCTCACTCTATCTGCAGTTGAACCCAGGGCCATTCTACCTCCAAGCTACACCCCCAGTCCAATTTTATTTCTTATTTGGAAATGGGTCTGGCTAGGGTGCTGAGAGCCTCGCTAAATTGCCAAGGCTAGCTTTGCACCTGTGATATTCCTGTCTCAGGCTCCCAAGTACTGGGTGTATTGGCCAGGGTTCACTAGACTAACAGAATTCACAGAATGAGTTATATGGAAAAAGGGATTTATCAGATCAGTCTTTTTTTTTTTTTTTGCGGTACCGGGGATTGAACCCAGGGCCGTTCTACCTCCGCACTACACCCCCGGCCCTATTTTTTATACTTTATTTTGAAACCGGGTCTCACGAAGTTGTGGAGGGCCTCACTAAGTAGAGAGAGAGAGAGAAAGAGAGAGCTGAGGCTGGCTGCGAACCCGGATCCTCCGGTCTCCGCCTCCCAAAGTACTGGGATTACAAGTGTGCGCCACCACTCCCGGCCCTATCAGATCAGTCTTACAGTTCGAAGCAATGTAATCCCGAGTTCTGACTGCACGTGGAGAGTCAGAGGAATCAGTAGCTGGTCGAGCGGTCTAAGAACTCTTTGGAGAAATGATGGTGAAGTTTCAGTTCGAAGGCTAGAGGCCGACGATCTCAGACTAGAGCAGACGACCAAGAAGCTCTTCAGAGAAACGGCAAAGTTGGAGGCCGATGATCTCAGACGAGAGCAGATGTGTTTTCTTCAGAAAGAGTTGGCCATCCCTCTAAGTGGCTTTCTCCTTCTTTTATCTAAGTCCTGCACCGATCAGAACCCTGCTGCCTACAATTAGGGCAGGACTTTCTGTTTAATCTGCTGTTACGTAAACTAATTGTCTCATTGACACACCCAAAGTCACATGATCTTGGGTGTGTCATGATCCGGTCAAGTTGACAGATTAACTATCACACTGGGATAACAGGCTTGTGCCACCACAGCCAGCTAACCTTTATTTTATTAATAATGACTCCAAAGCTCAAGTGATGCTGATAATTTAAATATGCCAATAGAAGGCATAAAGTGTTTCATTCAAGTGAAAAGATAAAAGTTCTTGACTTAATAAGGAAAGGAAGAAGATCGTACGCTGAAATCATAGTGCCAGTATCATTCACCTCACTTCCTCTCAGCATATAGTATCATATCATCTCACTTCATCACAGAAAGAGGAATGAGTACAGTACAACACATAATTCAACCCAGGGGCCTTCTACCTCTGGAGTATACCCCCATCCCTTTTCTATTATTTATTTTAAAACAGGGTCTCGCTAAGTTGCTGAGGCTGGCCTTGAACCTGCAATCCTCCTGTCTTAGCCTTCCAAGTACTGGGATTACAGTCACATGCCACCATGCTGGGCTCAATAGCATCTTTTGAGAGCAAGAAAGACCACACTCACATGATTTTATGACAACATATTGTGAATCAATAGTTGTCAGTCCTATTTTAGTCAGTTACTATTAGTTTCTTACTGTGCCTAACCTATAAATTAAAATTTATCATAGGTATATATGTACAGAGAAAAAAAAAGTGTCTATTAGAGGGGGTCTCGGAACTGGAACATTCCCCCGAGGATAAGGGGGAACTGGTGTATCTCAGCTGGTCTCTCTGAACTCACACCCAGGGGCTGAAGCTTTGTGGGAAAAGAAATCATGCTCACTTATACTAAGGGTAGTTTATAAGTAGTCATATTTTCTACACTCAATTTGGTACTGTCCTTTATCAACTTCCTTTCTCATTTCCCTCAAAAAACCTTTAAATGATTACCATCTTTCTTTAAATCCCTAATTGTCGGCACCCTTCACTTTGACATTCTAGAAAGCCTTCTGTCCTCTTAAGAAAGTGTGGGGACATTAGCTGTGTACTCCCTGACACACATACCACACTCACACCTGGAAGCCAACCTATGGTCATGGCCATCTTCACTCTGTGCCCTCCCGTACTCTTCAGTTTTTCTTTACCACTTATATCAGAGGTTGGCCAATCATGGCCCATGGGTCAAATGTGGCTTGCTCCCTGATTTTGTAAATAAAGTTTTATTGATAAGCTATGCCTGTTGTGTATATATTATCTGCTGCTTTCATGCTATAAGGGCAGAGTTCTGTTGTTGTTGCAGAGACCATGCAGCCTTCAAAACCTAAAAAATCTTTACTATCTGGCCCTTTACATATAAAGCTTGCTGCCCTCTTGTCTATACTGTCAACATTTTCCTCTGTCCCAGATATTTTTCTTCAGTCTAAAAATATGGTCATTTCTTTTCTAGTCTAAAATGTTTGTTTGGGATTTTTATTTTTCATTCAAACTCTCTCCACTTATATTCTTTCTTCTTTATTTTACTTTATATCTCTCAGACCATGTTTTATTTAGCAATGGCTCCAAAGCACAAGAGTAGAGATACTGGCAAAGTATCTTTGGATACGCCAAAGAGGAGGCAAAAACTGTGCCCTTTAAGTGAAAAGGTAAAAAATAATAATTTGTTACCCTCTTCATACAACTTGTCTAGGGAGTGTGCTACATTCTCTTTTTCCACTCTGCTTTTTATTCGTTTCTTGCATCCTGCAATCTGACTTTTGCCCCCACTGCTTTGTGGAAATTGTTCTCACTAAAAGTGACGATGACCTTCTGTCAGAATTCCAAACTCATCTCGACATCCTCTGCTTAAAACGTTCCTGAAGTTGTAATCGATGTTCTTGACAACAAGTACACAACAAGATTGCTGCCTGAGGTTTCCACTCCTAAGCTGGTTACAAACCAGAATTGCACTTCACTGTTATATATCATTGTCTCCGAGATAAAAGATTAATTGTACTATTCCAATCTAAGATCATGTAATCAAGTTATCACAGTATTGTGTAAGTGGGAGAAGAAAACCAAGTGTAGATATCTGTCACTCAACATCCGCCCTCACCATACAGGATGTAAACAAATACTTGCTCTTGCAGACCACATCCACCCCAACTCCCCTTCCCTGTCTTCTAGGGCTCCCACTATTTATTCACTAGTAGAAATCTGACTGAAGCATGCCCAGGACATCCTTGGGTGCAAGGCTTTCTCATCTCTCTCTTGGAGTGAGGAATAATAACCGTCTGAGGACAAAGAGTCTTCATTTCTCTTTAAAAGATTGATATTCCAAAAAAATTTATATTCATATGAATTGATGGCATAAAGGTATCTGGCAGAGATTTGAAATGCCTTTCCAGAGATCCAGATGATTAATCAAAATTTTGACTTTTCATAATGATGGTTGGCATAGGATATGCAAATAGAACTTAAATCTTTAAACCAATAACACATGTTCACTTATTTAATAAGTAGTTTCCATGATCCTGACATTGAAAGTTACTGTGTTAATGAAAGAAAATTACAACAAAACTGAAAGAACAAGATAAGCTTTCTTTTAGGGTAGGAAAATGGCCAGTTGGTAGAATTCTTCCTCATTTATCTATTGAAACTTCTATGAAGACTAGCAAGAAGACACAGATATACAAAATCACTGCTGATACCAATCAGTAACTTACTTCTAGTTTAGAGGGAGAGGGAAAAACAAAACCTCTTTAGGTTTTCTTTTGTTTGTTGTGTGCATGTGTGCGTGCGTGTGTGTGTGCGTGTGTGCGTGCATGTGTGTGTGTGTGTGTGTGTGTGTGTGTGTGTGTGTGTGTGTTACTGGGGGTTGAACCCAAGGGCATTTTACCTCCGAGCTACATCCCCAACCCTTTTTATTTATTTTTTTTATTTTGATCTTGCTAAGTTGCTGAGGCTGACCTTGAACCTGCAATTCTCCTGTCCTTAGCCTCCCAAGGACTGGGATTACAGGTGTGTACCACCACGCCCAGCCCCTCTTTAGTTTTAATGTGGTGGATAGATTAACTGTCTCTAGCTAACAAATGTTTTGATTTTTGAAACAGTATGAATTCAGATAGAAAGCTAATGGGGAGACTCACATACATCATCTACTCCGTATGCCTTTTAAAGTGGAATGGGACCGGTGTCTGAGTAAAACAGCACAAGCAGCCAGGAATCTCACATGGAGAAATTCTGTCAGATCAGATCAGATTTATGCCATCCTCAGGCCTCTCCCTCACACTCCATTGCCCCCAACATCACAATTTTATTGGGATATTGAACATGCATATTCATGTTTTGATGTCCCAAGTAAGTAAAACAGATATAAAGATTTTGATAATACAATTGGTAGATTTAATAAATACAAATCAAAATTTTTATCCCACAGAAAGTATAACTTTTCTAATATATCCATGGAATGCTACAAAACTTTATCACTTTTTTTATTATGGTGCCAGGGATGGAACCCAGGGGGCATTCAACCTCTGACCTGTTTATTTTGAAACAGGATCTTGCTAAGTTGCTGAGGGTCTTGCTAATTTGCTGAGGCTGGACTCAAACTGCAATCCCCCTATGTTAGCCTCCCAAGTACTAGGATTACAAGTGTGTGCCACCATGCCCAACTCTCTTAATCACTTATGCTACCAAAAAAAGTATATTTTAAAATGTAAAACTCAAAGTCGGGCATGGTGGCACACACCTGTAATCCCAGTACTGGGGAGGCAGAGACAGGAGGATCAGAGGTTCGAGGACAGCCTCAGCAAATAGTGAGACTCTCATTAAACTAGTGAGACCTTGTTTCAAAATTAAAAAATAGGACTGGGGGTATAGCTCACAGGTAGAATGCCCCTGGATTTAATCACCAGTACCACACAAATATACCCAAAAAAGTAAAACTCAAAAAAGCAAAATCCTCTGTCCACATTAATTTAGAACTAGAAATCAAAACTTATGTTTAAGAATAAAAATAAATAGATGCTAGCCTTTTCAAAATATCAAAAAGGGTTTTAAAATATTGTATTAAAAAGGAAATAAAATTAACCATTTAGAAAGTAATGAAAATGATATAATATGACATTTATGAGATGTTTTCAAACATATTTAGACAAGTTAATAGACTTAAAGGACAACGATTATTTCTTAAAATAATAAAAAGGCAAGCCTTTCTATCAAGATGTTAGAAAAATTCAATCAGACAGAAAGAGCACTAAAGAGAAAATCAGAAAATAACTAAAGCATAAAAATGGATAAAGAAAAAAAGCACTTGGTTCTTGAAATAGACAATAAAATTGATAAACTTTTCACAGATGTAATGAAGACAAAAAGAATACACACTTTGAAACCAAGAAAAAAATGTAATAATAAATACAAAGAAAATACTTACATGGATAAAGGAAGTGTGTTTATGTTACTTTAAATTTAATAAATATAAATTTAAATAAATATAAACCAGCAAATATAAACACAAAATAGCTATTTTGTCACCAAAGCAAAAACTTGTGTTTAAATACCAGCTATACTATACACTTGTTGGTGTGGTCTTAGACAAGTTACCTAACTTTACCTGTAACCACATTTTTTATCTTATCTTTAAGATGAGAATTTAAATCTCTATAATAAAGTAGCTTTTTTTGCAGTACTGGGGATGGAATCAAGGGACATTCTACCTCTGAGCTACACCCCTAGCCCTATTTTTTATTCTTTATTTTGACACAGGGTTTCACTAAGTTGAGGAGGGCCTCACTAAGTAGCTGAGGCTGGCCTTGAACCTGAGATCCTCCTGTCTCAGCCTCCCAAGTACTGAGATTACAAGCATGCGCCACCACACCCAGCTATAAGAAAGTGTTTTGAGAAGTACTGCTCATGCCACTGTCACCTCCTCCTCCTATTAGTAATATTCACTGCATTTGATGAAAACTCAATCTGTGCCTAAGCAAATTAAAATTTATATGATGCTTTTCCAATCAATACTTTAACTCATCCATAAGAACCTGGCCCAACACAGACCATTTACTTTATTATTTATTTCTTCCATGAGCTGCAAGTATTAGCAACATGCATCACAACTGAAAAATCAAAATTTTAGTGGTATATTCTCAAGGGAAGAAATTAATTTTGTTCAACTTACAAGGCCTACAAGGATTGATATACTTAATAATAAATGTGGTGCTGTTAGAGTTATATAATTGTCATTAAGCAAATACACGGGCATCAAATTTAGGAAACAACAGGAAGCTGAACTGTCAAAGTTAATGCTAAAAAAGGAAAAGTCAGGAATATGTTTTCTCACTTTTATCATTAAACCCAAAGCCCTAACACAAGCCTATGAAAGCTTTCTGTGAACTTTTTGTTTTTGTTTTTTTTTTTTTGAGGTACTGGGGATTGAACCCAGGGGCATTCTACCTCCGAGCTACACCCCCAGCCCCATTTTTTATTCTTTATTTTGAAACAGGGTCTCACTGAGTTGCGGAGGCCTCAGGAAGTAGCTGAGGCTGGCCGCGAACCCAGATCCTCTGGTCTCAGCCTCCCAAGTACTGGGATTACAAGCGTGAGCCACCACGGCCAGCTGAAAGCTTTCTGAAAACAAGAAGAATGCTATATGTGTATTAGTCTCTAAAAATCTTAGAATGAAAGAAAAAAGAAATTCAGTAAAATTGGAACTCTTATATTTCTATATGTCCCTAGACTTTTCTTTAGGGTTTTAATGTAGATTATTATTATCAGTTAAATTCATTGGAAAGGTAAATTGAAAAATTAAATTCCAAACCCCTTACTTCTTACTTTTGAACCAATGTAATGATAATCAAGTTTAAAATTTGTGTAACAGAGTCCATCCAGGGGAAAAAACAAGTCATCCTGGTGCATAATTGCAAAATGGCAGAAATAAAATAAAGAACTGATAAGTTTATCTACCTATCTTCATGGATTATGCCACTTAAAAATTCTACTAATTTTAAATTATTAACACAACAAATATTTATAGAGCACAAGAGAATATAAAGGTTAAAATAAATTTGCAAATAAGATATAGTCTTCTACCCTCAAGAAACTCATTGTAGGAGAGTTCAGAGAAAGTGAGAAAAAGTAAAAAATTACAAAACTATGCAACAGAAGTATACCTACGTAATCTTTATTTTATACCCCTATACCAACTTTATCTATGAGAGAGATATGCTGATTACACTGGCAATTCTCTGAACAGCAACATATGTCGCTAGGTGCTTTATATGTATTCTTTAACATCTTCATTAAGCCTTTGCATATTAAAAAGTATTATGCTCACTTTAGGATTATAGAATTAAAGTTTATTGAGTATAGATTGGAGAACTAATAAAACCAAGATTTAGGTAAAATTGTGGCTCCAAAACTCATACTCTTTGGCTGTACCACTGTCTTCATTAAATTGAGATATCTGAAGATCTATAAGCTCTTGAAGTA
>PVJS01027333.1:0-26317 GCA_004027185.1 Glis glis | reverse complement strand
TGTCCATCCACGCGCGCACGCACACGCACACACACACTCACTCACCTGTCCATCCATCCATCCATCCATCCATCCACATACACTCGCCTGTCCATCTATCCACGCGCGCGCACACACGCACACACATACACTCACTCACCTGTCCATCCATCCATCATCCATCCATCCATCCATCTACACACACACTCGCCTGTCCATCCATCCACACACACACACACACACACACACACACACACACACTCACCTGTCCGTCGTCCGTCCATCCATCCATCCATCCGTTCATCCATCCATCCACCCACCCACCCACCCACCCACCTGTCAGTCCACTCACTTATCACCTCTCCACCTGTGTACTCATTCCCATCCATCTATCCATGTCTCTATCTAATAGGAGAGATTCTATTTTTACAAAAGCATCAAGAGTGGTTATTTTCCAGAACAGGGGCCAGGGGCTGTGTTTTACTTGTTGACTGCTACCTTCCTGGATGCTTCCTAGTTCTAAGAGCTGCGCACGTATTTCCTCAGCTTTCTAGCACTCTCTTCCTCACGGCTGCAGATCAGCGCGATTCGCCGCTTTTGCCAGTATTGCTGTCACTTCTCTCTGTTGGTCTTGGAACTTCCAGGACAGTGGTAAACGACAGCGACAGCGCTGATTGCGGCCAGGCCCGCCTGCGTCTCGTTGGAGTGCGGTGCTCGGTTGTTTGACTGCAGAGGATAATTCTATCATTGTTAGTACTCTTCACCTTCCTATTTTTAGCCTTACTTTGCAAATGGGGTGTGATTGTGAACTCTTGACTGTCTCATGGAGCCGAGAGATACAAATGACATTTGTCCATTTATAAAGACAGCAGATTTATTTTGTTAAGCTGTTAGCTGTTAAAATAGCCTTTACACCGCCACCCTGGCTTTCAGGCAGAGCTTAATGGTAACTTAACATCACCCGCCAGATCTTTTTTTTTTTGGTGCTGGGAATTGAACCCATGTATTTCCAAGCTATACCCCAGCTCTTTTCACTTTTTTATTTTGAAATAGGGTCTCGCTGAGTTGCTGAGGGTCTTGCTCTCTCAGTTGTCGAGGCTGGTCTCGAACCTGTGGTCCTCCTGTCTCAGCCTCCCAAGTACTGGGATTGCAGGTGTGTGTCACCGCGCCTGGCTTGTCGCCTGCCAAATCTTGATATTCATTCCAAGTTGGCTTTCCATGGAGAGTCCGGTGGGCACCCAGGCCTGGGCACTTTGTAGGCTCCTGTCCTCACTGAATTGAAGGTGAATTTCAAAATCACTAAGTGCAGCAGTCACCAAAGAAAAGTGTCCTTTGTGAGGGATCCACGGGGGCCCCCTGGGGCTGTGTCTCGTGACCTCAGAGAGGCCCTGCGTCTGGGACAGTGCCTGGGCATTGCTTTAGGTGCTACTGCCCTCGTTTATGTGTTGAAACATAGAAAGGCGCCAGCACCAGACTTGTTTGTTTCTGGTCTGTTAAGAAACAACAATAGCAACCAGGCACCGGGGTGCAATCCCAGTATTTGGTGCCTGTAATTCCAGTATTTGGGAGGCTGAGACAGGAGGATCGCAGGTTCAAGGCCAGCCTCAGCTACTTAGTGAGACAGTCAACAACTTAGCTAGAGCCTGTTTCAAAATAAAAAATAAAAAGGACTGGGAGTGTAGCACACCCCTGGGAGGTAGAACACCCTGGGTTCAGTCCCCAGTACCCACCCCCACACCCCCCAAAAAATAAAGCTGGGCATGGTGGCACACACCTGTAATCCTGGTAGTTGGGAGGCTGAGAAAGGAGGATTGTAGGTTTGAAGCCAACCTGGGCAATTTAACAAAGTCCTTAGCAACTTAGTAAGACCTTGTTTCAAAAAAAAAAAAAAAAAGCTGGGAGTGTAGCTTGAGGTAGAATGCTTCTGGGCTCAGTCCCCAGTACACCCCCCCCCAAATGAATGAATGAATAAATAAATAAATAAATGTCAAAAGTGTTGGGGGTGCAGCTCAGAAGTAGAGTACCCTAGGTTAAATCCTCAGTACCTCTCCTCTGCCCCCCTCACACAATGAAAAGAAAAAGAAAAGGAAAACAAAAGAAACCACAAAGTACCTTTCAGGATACAGCATCAATCGCTGCCGATACATGTTGGCTTTCAGCAAAACAAAAACAAACTGACTTACACCTTTGCTGTGGTTAGCCTTGGTGCAGGCTGCTTTTTCTATCCATAGCTACATCTCCATCCATAGCCCTGCAAGGCTCGATGGAGAAATTATTTTGCAACTTGCAAGAGGATGCGCAATGTCTGCTGGTCTCTTGGTGAAAGGGGAGACCCATAGGGGTTGCTCTCGGCTGGCTGGAATTGTGCAAAACCCCAGCGAGCTGTTGGAAACGTGGCGATCTTCAGGGAAGAACCTCTGCTCACTCGCTATGAGCACCTGCGCGACACCCATGGCCCTTGGACCCAGAGCTTGTGGCAACAAAGAGTGGAACTCTTCATTTTTCACATCAAGCCTATGAGAAATAGATGAAAAACCCACATGCCAGAGAGCAAGTCGTTCTAGAAACTTCCTTGTTGACCCCTGCACAGCAAAAGTCCCTAAACACTCACTGCTTAGAGTCAAGAGGAGGGATCCCACACGGCCAGGAGCGGTGGCGCACGCCTGTCATCCTAGTACTTGGGAGGTTGAGACAGAAGGATGGTGGGCTAGAGGCCAGCCTCAGCAACTTAGTAAGATCCTGATTCAAAATAAAAAGGGCTGGGGTGTAGCTCAGTGGTTCAATCCCTAGTACCAGAAAAAAAAGTCTGTGGACATTGCCACGTGTTCCTGGGGCAGTGGAGTGGCTCTTGTTTGAGTGCTGCTGCTGGAAGAGGACGTTGGTACCTGTGAGGGGTGAAGGAGTTAAGGACATGACATTTCAACATAGGTCTGATTGGTGGATTGATCATTTCAAGCTGCAATTGTAGTTCCACCAGTAATAAAGGACCAAAGTGTTATAATTGTTACTTTTATTTTTAGTTTTTGGTCTTGGGGACTGAACCCAGTGGCATTCTACCTCCTCCCAGGGGTGTCCTACCTACACCTCCAGCCCTTTTAATGTTTTACTTTGAAACAGGGCCTAAGTTGCTGAGACTGGCCTCCAACCTGCCATCCTCCTGTCTCAGCCTCCCAAGTACCAGGATGACAGGTGTGGCCACCATGCCCGGCTACATCTGATGTGGTACATGCAATAGGTCTAACAGTCCTGGGGGGGGGGGAGTCCTTCACATGCCAAGGCTGTTTGTTGAATTCCCTGTTATTTGTCCCTGACCACATTCACCTCCGGAGTGCTTCCTGTGTCTTTGTGCCGAGCTTCTATCCCTAGGTTGTTTCATTTCATGGTTTGGGTGAGAAATAAGGTACTGAATACTTGGGACGCATTAAGCTTAGTGTCTGGCACATGGGTGACCTTTACCTTCTCTGCATGGGAGCTGGTCCCCCTGATCCTGGAATAGGCAGGCTTCCAACCTGTAGCCTACCTTTCCTCCTTCCTTCCTTCCTTCCTTCCTTCCTTCCTTCCTTCCTTCCTTCCTTCCTTCTTTCTTTCCTTCCTTCCTGAACCCAGGGTCATTCTACCTCCTAGCAACACCTCCAGCCCTTTTTATTTTTTGTTTTGAAATAGGGTCTCAGTAAATTGCTGAGGGTCTCACTAAGTTCCTGAGACTGGCCTCGAACCTGTGATCCTCCTATCTCAGCCTCCCAAACACTTGGATTACAGGCATGTGCCACCATGCCCGGCCTTGGTAGCTTTTTTCAAGGTAGCACAGTTATCTCTGGCCAGACCCTCTGCAAGGACATAGCTGTTTCTTCGCCTAAAGTGAGGGGTGGGCACTGTCCCCGTCAGACAGGGAAGCCAGATGTGCTGGCGGGAGGTACACATGGCCAAGGTCAGGTCTCCATCAGGAGAGATAAGAAGCAGCTCAGGGTTAGACAGCTGGAGGCCAGCTGAGCCCGGGGAGGGGTTCAGGAACCTGTTGGGCCAGATGTTGATGAAGAGCATTTTCTTTTCCTAGGTGCTCCAGTCCCTTGTCAGCTGAACCACCTCACCCCCTCAGCCCCTCAACCGCCCTCATCCCGCCTGGGCTCCCTCCCAGTCCAGCAGGGAACTCATAGCAATGAGTACTTACTAAGCACATTGTAATGCTATGTCACAGTGGGGCTCAGTGACACATGCACATGTGCACACAATGTCACTTGGTATGTTTGCTAAGTTGTGTGTGTGTGTGAGTGTGCTGCTGGGAATCCAACCCAGGGGCATTCTACCTCTGAGCTATACCCCCAGCCCTATTTTATTTTTTATTTTGAAACAGAGTCTCACTAGATTGTTGAGAGTCTATGTTGTTGAGGCTGGCCTCCAACCTGTAATCCTCCTGTTTCAGCCTCCCAAGTACTGGGATCACAGGTGTGGGACACTGCACCTGGCTTTGGCTAAGTCTTTTATGTGCATAAGTGGGTGTTTTTATTAGTCTCCTGTTCTAGCAAGAAAATGGGGTGTGGGAGGGTCTTGAAGTTGAATCAGCAGTAGAAAGGGGTGCAGCTAGGAAGGGTGTTGAAACTCAAGATAGTAGCCAAGTGGAGTGGCGCATACCTGTCATCCCAGTACTTGGGAGGCTGAGATAGGAGGACTGCAGGTTGGAGGCTAGCCTCAGCAACTTAGTGAGACCCATGGCATCTTAGTGAAACTCTGTTTAAAAAACATACATACATAAGTAAATAAATAAAAAGGGCTGAGGGTGTAGCTCGGAGGTAGAATGCCTCTGGGTTCAATCCTCAGGAAAAAAAAAAAGAGCTTTAGGATAGTGTGACACCGGGACCCGTGCAGTCTTTTTTCCTTTGCTGGGATGGAGCCCAAGACCTCGTGAACACTAGGCAAGCGCTAACCACTGAGCACCCCGAGCCCCGTGCGGGCTTTCTCTGTAACCCGTATGTAGTGAACACCTTTCAGCTCTGCAGGCCTGGGTGGGTCTGTGTTTCAATATAGCTGTTTTTACCTGTGATGGGAGGATGGCAGGTTCTAGTCAGCCTCAGCAATGGAGCGAGGCCCTGTTTCAAAATAGAAATGAAAAAGGGCTGGGGTGTAACGAGAAGGTAGAAGGCCTCTGGGTTCGACCCCTAGTGCCACATACACAAAAAGATTGAAATGGATAAAAAAAAATGAAGGGCTGGACGGCAGGCCTGCGCCACCACACGTGGCCAGGTCTCAGCTTTAAAGACGCAGCAACCGCGCTGCCTCCTACGTTTCTGTCCGGATCTGCCATAGGTAAGCGACTAGACTGGGCTGGGACTTTCATTGCGGTAATTTCAGGGGCTGCGTGAGGCAGGACGTCCCCCTGTCCCTGACCCACAGCCTGGATCCTCAGCCACTTTCCCCAAGGCAACTCGGGGTAAGCGTCTTACTCCACCACCCGTCCTTTCTCACTGAGCAGGGAGCAGCTGTTGCTGTGGCCTCTACGGTGGCCTTTGCCCTAGAGCTTCCCTACACTGCTAAGTGTCCCCCAGCAAGGGCGGGCAGGGGCAGAGTCTCTCCCTCCCATCCTCCGTCTTCCCTAAGGAGCCGATTTCTTTCTTTGCTCATTAGTTTTTAATTTCTTTCCCCCACTGCAAAGCAGGGATTTTTTTTTTCTTTGGGGGGCACTGGAGAGTGAACTCAGAGGCATTCTACTTCCGAGTTACACCACTAGCCCTTTTTATTTTTTATTTTGAAACAGGGTCTCACTGAGTTGCTGAGGGTCTCGCTGAGTGGCTGAGGCTGGCCTTGAGCCTGTGATCCTGCTGTCTCAGCCTCCCAAGTACTGGGATCACAGGTGTGCACCACCACGCCTGGCTTAGGCAGGAACTTTCGACTCTCCTGTCCTCCCGCTCCAAAGCCCACTCGGAGCCATCGGGACCTCCCTGACTGACCGTGGCTGCTGAGCGGTGGCCTGGGCAGGAGAGGCTGAGACACGTGGAGGGGATTGTCCCAACCAACAGCCTCTCGGTGCCAGGTTTCCATTTAATTCTGGAGATTTAGTTGAGTGAGGGACGTGTGGGAACTCTGTGTATTAGCTTTGTGACTTTTCTATTTTTCCTTTATTTTATTTATTGTGGCACTAGGATCGGACCTAGGGGCACTCTACCACTGAACCACACCCCCCAGCCCTTTTTCTTTCTCATGTTGAGACAGGGTTTCACTAAGTTCCTGAGCCTGGCCTCCAACCTGCAATTCTCCTGCCTCAGCCTCCTGAGTTGTGGGCATGATAGGCATGTGCCACTATGCCTGGCTTTTTTTTTTTTTTTTGTGGTACCGGGAATTGAACCCAGGGGCATTCTACCTCCAAGCTACACCCCTAGTCCTATTTTTTATTCTTTATTTTGAAACAGGGTCTCACTAAATTGCAGAGGGCCTCACTAAGTAGCTGAGGCTGGCCACAAACCTGCAATCCTCCTGTCTCAGCCTCCCAAGTACTGGGATTACAAGCATGTGCTACCACGCCCAAATTGTTTTCATTTTTTCAAAAAGAAAGAAAAATGTGAGAGTTGTTATGCGACTTTGCTACTGGAACATTTTGTGGCTGGAGGCAAATGCCGGGAAGGGAGAGTAGTCATATGGATCCCGGTGCCCCAGGGATGTACAAGTCCTAACCCTATGGTGTTTTTTTTTTTGTTTGTATTTTTTTGGTGGTGCTGGGGATTGAACACAGGGGCTTTCTACCTCCAGGCTATGCCCCCAGTCCTATTTTATATTTTTTATTTTGAAACAGGGTCTTGCTAAGTAGCTGAGGCTGACCTCGAACCTGTGATCCTCCTGTCTCAGCCTCCCAAGTACTGGGATTACAGGCATGCTCCACCAGGCCTGGCTCTAATCCTATAATTTGAGAAGGAATTTTGCTTCACACATCAGTCTGCTCTGGGCAGACAGGGTTGAGTTATGGATTTTGAGATAGGGAGATTATCCTGGGTTATCAGGGCGGGCCCAGGTCATCACGTGCTTTGAAGGGAAAGAGGGAGGTGATGTCATCCCAGTACTTGGGAGGCTGAGACAGGAGGATCCGAGGTTGGAGGCCAGCCTCAGCACCTTAGCGAGGCCCCTCAGCACCTCAGCAAGAGCCTGTTTCAAAATAAAAAATAAAAAGGGCTGGGACTTGTAACTTCAAGGTAGAATGCTCCTGGGTTTAATCCTCAGTACCAAAGGAAAACAAAAACCAAAACCAAAAAAAAAAAAAAAAAGAAAAGAAAAAAGGGGTTCATGTGAGAGAGTCAGATTCTGGAATGAGGAGATTGACGGAGGCCGGCAGTGGCAGGAGCTGGGCCCGTCCAGACCCCCAGGAGCCAGCCTTTGCCCACACCTGGTTCACTCGTTTCTGCTCGGAACCCTCAGAACTGCAAGACACAATCAATTGAAGTTGTTTTAAATGTGTAGGCATAGCCTGCTGTGGTGATTTGGGAGGCTGAGGCAGGAGGATGGCAAGTTTGAGGCCAGCCTGGGCAACTTAGCAAGACTCTCAGCAACTTAGTGAGGGCATGTATATAAAAAACTAACTAACTAACAACTAACTAACTAACTAACTAGGGGCTGGGGGTGTCGCTCAGAGATAGAATACCCCTGGGTTCAATCCCTAGTACCATAGAAAAACAAAAAATATAAAAAAATCAGAGGTGCACACCTGTAATCCTCATACTCCGGAGGCCGAGGCAGGAGGATGGTAAGTTCAAGGCCAGCCCCAGCAATTTGGTGAGTTCTTGCCTCAAATTGAAAATGGAGAGGGCTGGAGGTGCAGCACAGGTGGAGAGTGCCTCTGGGTTCGATTCCTAATGCCAAAAACAAAACAGAGGTGTGGTCATGTGCTGTGGCAGCCATAGGGAGTGAGTGTGGAGGGAAATGGGACACTTGGCCTGGAAACCGCTGTGCGGGTCCTGAGCCAGGGCCAACAGCGCTGGGCGGGGCTCAAGGATAAGTGGGTATGGGGTCCCCCAGCCTGGCGGCCTCACTGGATGCTTGGGGGGACTGGCAGTGTCTTCCTTAGACTGGTTGCGTGTTCCTTCCCAGGCTCCTAACCCTAACCCTAACTCTAACCCTCAGCAACTTAGTGTGACCCTGCTTCAAACTGAAAATTTAAAGGGCTGGGGGTATAGCTCAGAGGTAGAATGTCCCTGGGTTCAATCTCTAGTACCATAAAAAAGAAAAAGAAAAAGAAAAAGAAAAAGACAAGCCGCCAGTGGGAGCTTCCCCTCCCCGCCTTCCCTCCTCCTCCCCTCCTCCTCCTCTTCCTCTTACTCCTCCTCCCAGGAGGATATCAAGAAACACATGTACTTTCTCCTCCTCCTCCTTCTCCTCCTTCTTCCAGTACTGGGGTTTGAACCCACTGAGCTACATATACCCCCACCCCTTTTTACTTTTCATTTTGAGACAGGGTCTTGCTAAGTTGCCCAGGCTGGCCTCACATTTGCGATTCTCCTGCTTCAGCCTCCTGAGTCACTGGGGTGACAGGCACGTGCCATCTTCTTTACCATTACCCTCTGAAGTAGGACCCTGTGATCCAGAACCTATTTTATTCTCTTTGGGATTTCTGAAAAGGACCAGACTTGTGCCTTGAACCCTTTCATAGAAGCAGGACGAGGGACACAGGGGTGGGGCCCTGGGCAGAGGGGAGGCTCCACAATCCCCAAGGTGCTGGCGGCTCTAAGCAAACCAACACTTCGTGCCTGTCAGGCTGGAGGGAGCAGGGACGTCCTGAGGCCACGGGGACTGCCAGAGTCCCCGCCTGGACCAGGAGCCTGGGAGATCATTGTGGTGTTTGGAGAATGATAATTTCCACCAGATATAGACAGTGACGCAAGGTGATAAGTACGAGAAACAGTGACCTTTCTGGGTGTCCTGCTTAAAGCATTTGACCATGTGGATGAGGCCCAGGAACACCTGGATGGACCGGTGTCCTGTGCACATGCAGAGGCTCCAGAGCCCAAGCTCCTGGGTTCAAATCCTGGCTTCACACCTGCTTACTGTGTGACCTTGGGAGTTGCCTAACATCTCTGTTCCCTCTTCTATAAAAAGAGGGGCAGCCGGGCACAGGGGCACATCCTGTCATCCCGGCTGCTCTGGGACTCAGAGTCAGGAGGATAGCTTGAGCCCTGGAGTTCAAGGCCAGCCTGGGCAACATAGTGATAGTCTGTTTGTCTGTCTGTCTGTCTGTCTGTCTGTCTGTCATCTCTCTCTTGGGGTACTAGGAATTGATCCTAGGGTTGTTCTACCTCTGAGCTATACCCCCAGCCCTTTTTTTAAATTTTTATTTTGAATCAGGGTCTTGCTAAGTTGCTAAGGCTGGCCTTGACCCTGTGATCCTCCTATCTTAGCTTCCCGACTCTGAGTCCTGTTATGTCTTCATCCTGGTAAACAGGGCTGGAGGCAGGTGGACTGGTCACTTGGTGACCTTGGGAAGGCTTTTAACTTTTAACGGCAGTGCTAACAGCTGGTTCCTGCATCCTGAGCTTTCCCTTGCCCCTGGTGGGGCTGGCTTATTTGTTCAGAAGATGTTTCTGGAGGGCTGGCAGGCAGAGGGGGATCTGAACCTGCTATGGAGCCGAGTCCTGCCCCAGGGAGGAAGGAGCTGTGGCTTCCCTCTGCGTGGACTGTCTCTTCTTAAACTCACTCTCACCCCTTACAGATGAGTAAGTAGTTTAATTTCAAAGAGAGAATACCTTGATCAAATTGCCTTCCTTAAAAGCCATTTATTAGGGTTTATGTATAGAAACCCTGTCCAGGCTATAAATAGCCAACCTCTGTGGATTCAGAGAAGTTCAAATGTCAGTTTCCTTTATGTTAGCTATTGCTTCCTTTAAAAAAACCCCCACTTTTAGCCGGGTGTGCACACTTGTAATCTCAGTACTTTGGGAGGCAGAGACCAGAGGATCCGGGTTCGCGGCCAGCCTCAGCTCTCTCTCTTTCTCTCTCTCTCTCTCTCTCTCCTTAGTGAGGCCCTCCGCAACTTCGGGAGACCCAGTTTCAAAATAAAGTATAAAAAATAGGGCCAGGGGCGTAGCGCGGAGGTAGAACGCCCCTGCATTCAATCCCCGGTACCGCAAAACAAAACAAAACAAAACAAAAAAAACCCACTTTTACCTTGTCATGGTAGTGCATGCCTGTAATCCAAGTACTTGGGAGGCTGAGACCGGAGGATCGCAGGTTGGAGGCCAGCCTCAGCAACTTAGCAAGAACCTCAGCAACTTAACAAGACCCTGTTTCAAAAGAAAAATAAATTAGGGCAGGGGATGTAGCTCAAAGATAGAATGCTCCTGGGTTTTCAATCCCCAGTACCAAAACCAAAACAAAAACCCCACTTTTTTGCAGTGCTGGGGCTCCAACCTGGGACCTCTCAAATGCTCAGCTCATGCCCTCCTCCAGCCCCAAGCCCCCCGTTGACACCAGCCTTTCGGGACGTGTCCTCAAGCGTGCAGAATGTCATCACTTTACCGTGTGTTCCTTTTCACCCTGGGTACCGTCGCATGCACCCTGACTGTTAGCTGTTTTTGTACTGGGGATGGAACCCAGGGGCGTTCTACCTCCAAGCTACTCACCAGCCCTTTCTATTTTTCTTTTGAATCAGGCTCTTGCTAAGTTACTGGAGCTGGCCTTGAACCTGTACTCCGCCTGTCTCGTTCTCAACCTCTCAAGTACTAGGATGACAGGCGTGTGCTACCATGCCCAGCTGTTGGGGTTTTTCATTTTATTTTAATTTTGTCATATGATGTATCACAGCAGCAGCATCGGCTTATGGAAGATTTGGGATTTTTTAGTTGTTTTCCATGCCTTAGCATCTTTGATTTTCTGAGCAGCTGCTATTAACAGGGGTTGTTATTTATTACCTCCTCACTATACCCCACTTTACGGATGGGAAAACTGAGGTCCGAGGAGGTTAACTCTCTTGACCTTGTCCCCAGTTGGCATCTGATCCTCCCCAGGTGGCCCTTCGAGTTCCTGTGTGTCTCCAGGGGTGCAGCCCGAGACCAGATGAACACCCCGTGTCTGTGGCGTGAGGCTGGGCAGGGTCACTGGGGTGGACCACGTCCTGTTTTCATCCTGACTCCCATGATTCATCTTGATCATGGGCAAAAACAGAGCTGCAGGAGATACACAAAGAAGTGGGAAGGGTTCCCTGGAAGACAGGAGCCTCAGCTTGAGACGGGAGCCACACTCCTGGCTCTGACTCCTGGCCAGCTCCCCCCTCACCCTGGACGTGTGGCCTTGAGCCAGTTGCTGCAACTTCTCAGTCCTCCTGTGCAAAAAGAGGACTGACAGGGCCCGCCGGATGTGGTTAGTAGGACGAGGCCGTAGCTCCCCTAGTCCAGTGTCTGGCTGCCACTATTGCTCCTTTAGTGGTTACTATTACTTGAGTTGAAATTTCCATCTTAACTGTGTTTCAAGCGCATGCTCATGTTGTGTGCAGCCAGAGCCACCATCCACCTCCCCAGCTGAAACTCTGTTCATGTCCAACACTAGCTCCCCGCTCTCCAGCCCCTGGCGCCCACCATGCCACTGCCGGTCTCTCTGTGGATCTGACCATTCCTGGGCCCTCCGGGGAGCCCTACAGTCTGTGTCTTTGTGTGTCTGGCTCCGGGCTGGGGTTCTGGGGATGGCTGTGCTGTGACTGTAGGGAAGTCTGGGGAGTGGACCCCAGAGCCCCTGGTCAGAGCCAGATGGACAGATGGGCAGACAGACATGCTCTACTGTTTCCTCTCTGTCTGCTCTCACCTGAGGGTGATTCTGGAGATGTCTGGGGGATATTCTAGTTGTCACGATTAAGGGGTGCTAGTGGCATGTAGTGAGTGAAGACGGGGTGCTGCTCAGCATTATACACAGCACAGGACAGTTGCCATGGTAGACGCGCCAGCTCCAGAGGCACGGTGCCGGAAGCAAGAAACCCACCACCCCAGGACAGCGGTGCTGGAATCAGCCAGCCCACATCTTTATCTGTCTCAGTCTGCAACATGGGAAACTGCGCAGGGCTGCCATGTGTGGAATCGGCAAGGATAAAAGGAGAAGCGGGGCTAGCCCACGTTCCCTTCCTGCCCCAGACACACCGAAATCCCCTTCAAAGCTCTGCTTGGCAGAAGTGTTTGTTGCCTCTGGCGCAGGGCATCTCCCTCTCGATAAGCTTTGTGGATTGTTCCAGGCTACATGGATGGGGCGTTTCCTACCCTGTGGCTGCCGGCCCAGCGGCTTTTCATCAGTGGGAAAGGAGGCACCTGCTTCCTCTGTACCCTGACCCTTTAGAAATGTAGGTGTGCGTGTTTTGGTTCCTGAGGGGTCACTGGATTGGGTACTTTGCTATTGTTGTTAGTCAATTTAATTTGTTACTCATAATAAAATCCGGAACTTACCTGGCTCCAGAGCCCCAGGCCATTAAGAATGTTTGCAGGAACGCTTGTTCTTTGCAAATACTGGCTCCCTTGGAAAAACTGAGGTTGGAATAAAATCCTTATATGGAACAGAAGGGCTGATGGACAGGGTTACCTCCTAGAAACCAAATTTAGTTTATTGCTCAATAAACCAATGAGCTTATCCCAAGGGGACAATTTTTCCAGAATTACCTGGTTCTATCAAGAACAGTTTGACCAGGGTCTCTGGATGGGAATTTTAGGCACAATATTTAAGGAGGCATCGCCCAAACTTACTGGTACTACAGTACTCTATTTTTAAAAATATTTGTGTGTGTGTGTGTGTGTGTATGTGTGTGTAGGTGTGGTACTGTGGGTTGAACTCAGGGGCATTCTGCTCTGAGCTGCACCACCAGCTCTACTTTATTTTTTATTTTGAAACAGGGTCTTACTAAGTTGCTGAGGCTGGCCTCAAACCTGCGATCCTCCTGTCTCAGCCTTTCAAGTACTGGGATTACAGGTGTGCGCCATCACACCTGGCTCTAATGCTGTATTTAAAAAAATATTTGTGTGTGTGTGTGTGTGTGTGTGTGTGTGTGTGTTTGTGTGCTAAGAAACCCAATCTATGCTCCATGCATGCTAAACACATGTTCTACCTCTGAGCTGCACCCTCTGTCCTAATACTGTTTCTATCACTCTGAATCTTGTTATAATGTATAATTATAATGCTCCAATAAAAACAAACAAAAACAAAAAGAGATAATGTATATAAACCATAGAGGAAATCTGGCATAGTAAACAATGAATGGTAGTCCCAAATTAATGGTAGCCTTTATTATTGCTAGAGTTTCTAGTTTTTCCATCATTGTTTCTGTGGTGCGTGTTATACAGAATGCTGGTTCTCATTGTGGCACATTCATATGTGCCTATAACCACTTGATCAGTCTATTCTCCAATATTGTTATTTTTTGATTCATGTAAATCAATTGATTCTTGATTGTTTTTACCCTTAGTAACATTTATTAAATAAATGTTGATTAAGTTACTCTCTAAAAAAAAATCAAAGGCATGCCCAAACACCCACAGTACACACAATTTTGATAATTTGTGCATCATGGACTTTTGGGCCTCAATTTTGATTTTTAAAAATATTGCATGAAAATAACTGGGATGGTGTGCACATCTGTAATCCCAGTACTTGGGAGACTAAGACAGGAGGATTGCAGGTTTGAGGCCAGCCTCAGCAAGTTACTGAGACCCTCTGCAAATTGGTGAGATCTTATTTCAAAATAAAAAATAACAAGAACTGGGGGTATAGCTTGGAGGTAGAATGCCTCTGGGTTCAATCCCCAGCACCACACACACACACACACACACACACACACACACACACACAAAATTGCATGAGAATCCTGTTTATCTTCCTCTTTCACGAACAAGCTTCTCTCTCTGGTCTCTTCTTTGTTCCCTTCAGTAATACTTCACGTTTGAGTCTCATTTTCTGTTATGGCCACATCAGTGGACACTTCTAGCCCTTTGTTGTCATAAACAGCAAAGCAGCGGCAGCCCTTTGCTTGAAAGGCACTGTGTTCCCTCTGGGGTGCCGGGCCTGACCGCCGAGCAGGCTGGAGCCTTGCCCTTCCAAGTGGAAAGCGTGGACGGAGCGGTATCCAAGGATGGGGGTGGCGCAGACCTTCTGCATTTTTTTTCTCTTAGATTTCTGTCTTATCATGTGTTACTAAGGACGCATTGGTGTGCTGTGCCCTACGTGGGGTGACTTTTAGGAATGCACCTGTCTTGCTGTGGCAGAATGGACAATACTTCATTTCGTAGATCCTAACAGGACATGGACCCCCGGCATCTCCCTGTGGCCCAGTCAATCATCTGCTTTTTTTTTTTTGGTACTGGGGATTGAGCCCAGAGGCATTCTACTTCTGAGCTACCCCCCCAGCCCTTTTTATTTTCAAACGGGGTCTCGCTAAGTTGCTGAGGGTTTGGCTAAGTTGCTGACACTGGCCTCAAACCTGGGATCCTCCTGTCTCAGCCTCCCAAGGACTGGGACGACAGGTGTGTGCCACTGTGCAGCCTTGGTTCCATCACTCCACACTCAGTGACCAGCTCCCAAGCTTGCTCTGGGCTGGCAGAATTCTCAGCCTAGATGAGGGCATCATTATCAGCAGGAGCCATTGTTTGTGAAGTGCTGGGTCTCAGGGCTCTGGAGGTGAAATTAGACACAGAGCTGTCTGTGTATTCCAGAAGGTGTGGCGCTCAGCAGAGACATCCACCAGCCGGCGGACAAGAACGTTTTAGGTGGTGTTAATTCCCAGGAAGGGACCATGTCAGGGTGACGAGATGAGGTGGAAGGCGAGGAGGGGTGCCTCTTTTGAGAGAGGGGTTGGGGGAGCACATCTGCGGCTGGTGCTGGAGCAGAGATCAGAGGCATGACGGAAAAGCTGCATAGAGAATCTGCTGGGGGCAGAGTGAATCCCAGGTGGCCAGAACTGCAAGTGCAGAGGTCCTGAGTTGGGGAATTTCAGGATTAGCGAATTTAAGAAACATGTACAGAATTTAGGAGAGCTGCCGGCCAGGATTATTGCTTCAACCCTCAATCCTCTTTGTCTGGCTCTTGCTATAGAAACAGGCCCTGCAAATTTTTATTGCAATTCACTTAAATCTGTGTACCGAGCTTCAGAGATCAGTGAGGTGGGCTGCGTAGCCTGGCGGGCATTGTGAGGATCAAAAGCAATGAGTTGGTGAGTGGCTAGTGGATTACCTAGCTCAGAGGAAGATTCTCGCAATGCTAGTTTCCATCCTCTTAAACAGTGACACTAATGGGAATATAGCTCATGAGTTCACAGTGTCGTTGAGATGGGAAGGGCCACCTTCACAAAGTAGATGACTTAATGATTCTCCACTGTAAGAAAGGCTCAGAGAAGTGAAGACACTTGGCATACACATCCCAGCATTAGGGAGTGGCAGATCCCATCCAGGATCTGTCTGATTTTCTGGTCACAGCTTCTAACCACTGACCCTAGCTAGAGTAGCAGCTGGGGTCTGAGGAGGACCATGCCTTACCCTTCCCTCTGACTGCCCCTCCTGTGGCTCTCTCCCCGAGGGTCAGGGCTTATCTCGGCCCCGCCCATCCCTGTTTCCATGGAGACCCTGCTGTTGGTTTCTCACAGGCTGGAGAATTGTTCTCTGAAGCAAGTCAAGGTCATGACATTCTGTGTATGTGTGTGGTGTCAGACCCCGTTTTTTCTAAAGCAAAGTTTCTATTTAGGTATCCGCTGTTTAATTTTCCAAGGATTTTTTTTCTTTTGGTTGCTAAGGAAAGTGGTTAAATTTTATCTTTGCATCCTGTGAGACTCTAGAAATAAATAATGGGTAGCCAGGGGCTGAGGATTGCCAGGAAAGAGATAGGAGGGGGATTTGGAGGCACTTTTGATCTTTAGACTTCAAAGGGGGCAACTCCAGGTGAAGGAGAAGTGGACTTGGGAGTCCAGAGGCAGGTGGTCGGCCAGCCCTCAGCGACGTGCAGAGCGAGTTCTGGTCTTTGCTTTAGACCACTTCCAACAAGTACAAGTTTGTGAGCCAAAGTGCATAATGGTTTTTCTAGGCGTATGAGGGCAGGAAGGGAGGGGGCAGTACCTCACTTTATTTGATTGATTGTTGTGGTACTGGGAATTTAACCCAGGGACATTTTACCTCTGAGCTACACCCCCAGCCCTTCTATATTTTTTATTTTGAAACAGGGTCTCACTAAGTTGCGGAGGGTCTCACTAAGTAGTTTGGGTTGGCCCCGAACCTGAGATCCTTCTGTCTCAGCCTCCCAAGTACTGGGGTGACAGGTGTGCACCACTGCGCCGGCTCAGACCTTCCTTTGAATCCCTTTCTGATCCTGGCAATTCTCCTTCCTTGACCAGGTGGGAGACTCAGCTGAGAGGCTGCGTGTGTGTGTGGGACCGGAGCTTGCTTTCTCTTTTCCAGGGTGCTGTTTCTGGGCGTGTGAGGCACCTGAGCTGTGCCTCCTGCTTTGGGTTCTTGCTCACTTGTTTTTGTTTGAGCCCAGATTCACTGGAGCCTCACGTTTGCGACTCTCCAGCATCCCATAATCACAGGTCTCGGGGAGGAATGTGCCCAAAAGCCCTCAAATTATGGTTTTCTTAGGAGGCTATTAAGTTGTGATTTCTGAGAGGGAAATTGGGCATTTTGTGTTTTCCCTTTCAAGTGTGAGTGTTCTGCTACTGTGGGTGAACCCTTCTAGAAATTTCCAAGTGGTTGCAAAGGGCACTGGGGTGTCATTGGGAACTGTGGCCATTCTACAACATGGTGCTAGGGCTTCAGAAGAGAGCATGCTGTGGATTTTATTTAGACCCCTTGGCGGTTCTTCGGACTGTTCCTTTTTGTAAAGAGACACGTGGAGGCTAGCGGACACCGGGAGAGATTGTGGGTTGCGATCGCAATGGACATGCAGAGGTGTCTGGCTGTGGTCGGTCTTTCTGGGCTTGATGGTGGGTCCTGGGGGCAGGGACCCTCGGGGCCATTTCCACCTCGGTGGCTGCTCTGGGGCTCCTGACACAGAGCCCTAACATTTGCACTTGCTGACCTGAATAGAGTGCAGTGTGGGGATGGGTTTCCCCTGAATAGAGCGCAGGGTTGGTTACCAGTTCTGGTCAGTGGAAGCACCAAGGTTGTGTCTCTCATGTGGACGAACAAAGTCATGTGCAGGCATGGGGATGGACACGGTTTCCCCAATAATGCCTCAAGCCAAGGAAACCAAAGTTTTTTGGTGTATCCCTGAAACCTGGTCACTTGATCCGTCCCACCCTCTCCGTTCCCATGGGATGATAGAGGTCGTCAGAGCTCTCCTGTGGACGCACTGAGGCTGGGAGCCAGACATGGTTGTTGGTGGTGCTGACGCTGTTGAACCCTTGCTTGGGGCTAGATACTATGTTGAACACGTGCTCAGCCTCATTCCCTGTCATCTGGTAGGCAACTTGGCCCAAGGCACCCTTATGGTCCCCCATGTACACGTGGGAAATGGAGGCACAGGAAACAGAGTACAGTGATCAGGAGGTATATGCGTCTGCTCCAAACCCATCTGCCGGACTGCATCATACCTGGCGCCCCACACTCTGGCGATTAAAGCTGCGGTCTGATGAAACAGCCTCAAGAAGCTGAGCATGGTGGCACACACCTGTCATCCCAGGACTCGAGAGGCTGAGACAGGAGGATCGCAGGTTTGAGGACAGCCTTGGCAACTTAGCAAGACCCACAGCAACTTAATGAGACCCGCATGAGCATGCCAATTTAAATCATGTAGAATTTCTTTGACCCCATCGTAGCCTGGCTGCTGAGGGACTGGAAAGGGGGCCTAACTGTTCATCTGTCCCTTAGCTTGCTTGCACCCCAAAAATTGAGAGGGAAAGGGGAGGAGGCAAAGGTAGAGGGCTCAGCCAGAGTACTTCCATTAGGCCCTCTCTCAGTTGTTGAATGTAAGAAGGTAACACTTTGGCTTTCATAGATTCACTTTCTGAGGACATGAACGACCCCAGGGTGTGTTTCTTGGAGCAGGGTCACAATGTGTAACTAAATGTTCTTGGGCTCAGTGTGCCTGTTTCTCTCTCCTCTTGTATCGGTTAGCTTTTTGGTGGTTGTGACTAAAATACCTGACAGGCACAACTTAGAGGGGGAAAGGTTATTTGGCTCAGGTTTTCGAGGGTCAGTCCATGGCTGGCCGGCTCTAAGGCAGAAACATTCTGGCAGCACGACATGGCGGAGGAGAGCTGCTCAGCTGGGGAGCAGAGACAGCGGAGGGTGGGGTGGGTAGGGAAGAACCAGGGACAGACATAGTTCCCAAGGCCCAATGCCCCCAGTCATCCACCTCCTCCAGCCTACAGTTACCACCCAAGACATCTGCTCAAACTGTGAACCATCAGTGTATTATACATGATAAGGTTACTGGTTCAGTTACTTCATTTCTGAATGTTTTTTTTTTTTTGTGGTACCGGGGATTGAACCCAGGGGCATTCTACCTTTGAGCTATGCCCCCGGCCCTATTTTTTATCCTTTATTTTGAAACCGGGTCTCACGAAGTCGCGGAGAGCCTCACTAAGTAGCCGAGGCTGGCTGCGAACCCTGATCCTCTGGTCTCCGCCTCCCAAGTACTGGGATTACAAGCCCGGCACTTCCCTTCCGAATGTTTCTGCATTGCTGACACAGGAGCTTCTCTGCGGGATGCCCCAGACCCAAACCCTAATACCCCTCTAGGCGGCAGAGCTGCGTCTGTCTGGGCACCAGTGTGTCTGGCCCTGAGGCCGGTGCGTGCCGCGGCATAGAAGGTCAGCTCTCTGGGTGAAAGGACTTGGGTGATGCTAGATGACAAGTCCAGCCACAGCATACATTCTGCTGCCTAAAAAAGTGTTGAAGTAGGGAATCAAGATTGCATTGGAGCGCCGGGCGTGGTGGTGCACGCTTGTAATCCCAGTACTTGGGAGGCGGAGACCGGAGGATCCGGGTTCGCGGCCAGCCTCAGCTACTTAGTGAGGCCCTCCGCAACTTAGTGAGACCTGGTTTCAAAATAAAGTATAAAAATTAGGGCTGGGGGTGTAGCTTGGAGGTAAAGCACCCTTGGGTTCAATCCTCAGTCCTGGATTGCCAGCCTGACTGTCACGGTGGAGACTCTCCCAGCCGACTCCACAGTGCAGAGGAAATATCGACAGGACAGTGAGGCTGTGACTGTTGCTGCTCTTGGTTGGGGTCACACCATGTCCCTGTGGTTGTAGTGTTCGTGTAAAAGAACTTTTTTTTTTTTTTTTTTTACCAACAGGCTTCTTTTCCACCGGGGATGTACTCTGGGTGTCAAAGTGCTCCCCACTTTCTCAGACGACAGTGGGCGTCCAGTCTGATTAGGGTGTTCTTGTGGCTTCATTTTCCCTTTTGCACTTTCCCGAGTGTGCACTGCTCCCTCGTAGCATAAACAGAGGTGGGTCCAGGAAGTTCCAGGTACTTGGAGAGCCATGATGGGTCTGAGGATCCAGAGGGAAGGGAAAAATGCATTCTTTTTATCTAGTTGAGATACACATGGCTGGGAAGTGGACCCCCCCGCCCCGCCCCCATTAGAGAATGTCACCACCTTCTAATAGCTGTGTCTTACCCATACTCATGGGGAAACACCCCCAGGAACACAAAGCCATGAGGCTCCTCTCCAATAGAAAACAAAACAGTCCTCTGGTTTGAGGAGCCAGTTCCATCAGAAGATAAGCCAGAAAGCTGTCTGCTTCTTGTCACTATGGAATTTGAAATAGGTGGATTTTTATTCTGACTTTTTTTTTTTTGGTATTGGAGATTGAACCCAGGGGCCTTCTACCTCCAAGCTACACTTCTAACACTTTTTGTTTTGAAACAGGGTCTTGCTAAGTTGCTGAAGGTCTCAGTTGCTGAGGGTCTTGCTAAGTTGCTGAGGCTGGCCTCCAACCTGTGATCCTTCTGTGTTATCCTCCCAAGTACTGTGATTACAGGCATGTGCCACTATGCCCAGCTTTATTTTGAAACAGGGTCTCACTAAGTTGCTGAGGGTCTTGCTAAGTTGCTGAAGCTGACCTCGAACCTGTAATCCTCCTGTCTCAGCCTCCCAAGTGCTGGGATTACAGGTGTGTGCCACTGCAGAGACTTATGGTTCTATTTGATGGTGTCTCTGCAGAAATTCAGGGTGTTCTGATGTTTATTTTTGTCCTTTATGACCTGAAAAAATTTTCTCCATTCCTGTCCCTAACCTTAAACACTGCTAGCATATGTGCACAGCAGCCCCTGCCAGTGGTATTTGTTGACTTGTATGAAACCAAGACTACGCATGCTTGTTACTGAAAAGCCATCAGTCATGTGAGTGGAACTTTTTATGGTTGAGATTGTCCCCAGGAAAACTCTCCTTATAATTCAGGCCGATTTAAGACCTAAGAGCCCATCTTTCCCCTTCCAGCTTCCTGTTTCAGATGGAAGCTGACAGCCTCTGTCTCTCTTCCCCACCACGAGAAAGGTATCACGCCTAACTCCAAAGTGACACAGAAACTTAGACATTGTAGCCAAACACAAGCAGAGAAAGATAAGCAAAGAATTCAGGGTGCAAGGCATCAGCAGGGAGAAAAGGCAACCATTTGCTATGTTCCCTCTTGTTCTATTGTGGTGCTGGTGCCGGTGCCAGTGCCGGGGGAACCCAGGCCTGCACCTGCCAGGCAGGTGCTTAGTGCTAAGCTCCAGTCGCAGCCCCTGTTGCATTATTTGAAGGGGCAGTGCTTAATGAAGGTTGGCTAGAAAAGAAGCACACTTCAGAGAGAAAATTGTTGGAACCGCAAAAGGAGAAAATGAGAAACCTGGGGTGGGAAGACCCCAACATAGCCTTGATCATGTAGATAAAACTCAATTAGGCAACAAGGAGTTTGAATAATAAGGTTAATAGATCGTGGTAACAGATAGGGACTCAGCCTTGCACTTTGCAAACAATACACATTTTAAAGTGCTCTTCAAGTACTTAGAAAAATTAGTCATCTGTTAAATTATTTTTTTTCTTTTTTTTTTTTTGGTGGTACTAGGGATTGAACCCAGGAGTGCTCTACCACTGAGCTATACCCCAGCCCTATTTTATTTTTTGGAAACAGAATCTTGCTAAGTTGCTGAGGCTGTCCTCGAGCCTGCAATCTTCCTGTCTCAGCTTCCCCAGTACTGGGATTACAGGTGTGCACCACCACGCCTGGCTCATGTGTAGACGATTTTAAAACAATCAAGATGGGAGTTGACTCCAGACAAATGCAGACCTTTAAGTGGTTATGTAAAGAAATCGCAAAAATAAGAGAATGCATAATGAAACCAATCTATACAGGAGGAAGGAAATAGTAAAGTGGCAGGCAAGGACTGATTAAAAAACAAATAGAACTGACAAATTCAAGAGCTGGATCTTTTAGAGCTGTGCTGTCCAGTAGGATAGCCCCTGACCACATGCAAATTAAGTTAAAAACTCATTTCCTTGATCACACTAACCAGATTTCCAAGCCTACTGATGATGCAACTGGATGACGTACAGATATGGATATTTTATTTTTTAAAATTTTCTCTTGGATAGCACTATTTTAGAAGGAGGAATCAGTGAACTAGTGTAAGAAAAAGGGGAGAACAAATATTGCATGTCAAATTAAGAAAGAGAACACATATGTAACTTAATATCCAGTAAAATATCATAAGGATAGCTTTGCTAAAACTTTTGGAAACATTATAAAAATAACTTCATTTGCTAACTTAAGCACTGATTTTATTTAGGTTGTTTCCCATTGCAAGAAAATGAGGCTCTGAATTTGCCCCTGAGAACAGAAATGCCTGCATCTCCTAAATTGCACCCTGTCATTATCCTTACTTTCTAAATAGCCTGTAAAGTGTATATTGATTCAAGTAGCAGAAAAACATGAACGATTGGAAAGGCAAAAACTAAAACAGTTACTTGTACATGTAGGTGCTTAAAATGTGTTTGTATTATATACATAAATGAGGAAATACTTCCAACATATGCAAAACAAACAAGGGTCCTGGCACCTTTGCAAGACTGTTTTTTTTTTTTTCCCAGAGCAGGCTAGGGTGGCTTAATTATGTTGTGGCAACCACAAACACACAGGCAGTTTTGTGCAGATGCTTGGCTTCTTAGCCTCGTCTTCCTCGTCACCTCCAACCCAGATTGTTTAAGTCACAGCCTTTTCCTCCTCCCCTACCCCGGAGGTGTTCTACCCCCAGCCCATTTTATTTCTTTATTTTGAAACAGGGTTTTGCTAATTTGCTGAGGGTCTCACTAATTTGCTGAGACTGGCATCAAACCTGCGATCCTCCTGTCTCAGCCTCCCAAGTACTGGAATTACAGGTGTGCGCCACTATGCCTGGCCACAGCCACCATCTTTCTTCCCCTCTCATGAGTTGTTTCTAGCTTTCAAGGTGGAAACTTAGGTGTCATCCTTATGTCCTAACAACTCCACCTCCTGAAGGCTTCAGATGCCAGCCTCTTCTCTTTTCTTGTGCCTCCTGCCTTCCTCATCTACCCACTCTATGGTCAGAAAAGTGACCCCTGAATTTGGGTCTGGCAGCATCCTTTCTGCTTGTAGTTCTTTAGCTACTCCTGTGGGGCAAAGTCCAAGCTCCCTGGCTCCCACCTTTCCCCTGTGGCCTGATCTTCTCCTCTCCTCTCCCTTCATCAACTCAGGACTGTTTATAGGTCCCTGCAGGCAGCCCTGGAGGCTCACACACTCTCATGTCCTGCTCCTCTCCCAATGGGATAAAGTTGCAGTCACCTAATCCCCCTGGTGTTTTTTCGCCTATGATTTATTATGCACCTACTGTGTGCATGGCTCTAAGAGGCAGCAATAAACAAGACAAAGTCCTTCCCTTATGTGAGGGCTTAGGTGTCTCTTTTCTGAAGGGCAGGGACAGGGCCTCTACCATTTTTTGTATCCCTAGTGCCTAGATGGGGCCAGCTGGGGTGGACTGGGGTAGAGAAGAGGTGAATGGACACCACTAAGTCTCAGTCTCTCCAGGAGACCTTGGTTTGAGTTCTGGCTGAGCTGGCATTGACAAGGTAGCCATTCTGTGTCTCAGTTTCTCCTTTAATGGGGATGGTTGTTTTAATAATAGTTAAGCCAGGCGTAATCCCAGTACTTGGGAGACTGAGACAGGAAGATCATAGATTTGAGACCAGCGTTAGCAGCTTAGTGAGACCCTGTTTCAAAATAAAAAGTACTGGGGATGTAGCTTGGAGGTGGAATGCCCCGAAGTTCAATCCCTAGTTCTAAATAATGATAATAATAGTAAGATTGTGTGTGTGTGTGTGTGTGTTACTGGGGATTGAACCTAGGGGTGTTTTACCTCCGGGCTACACCCTCAGTCCTTTTTATTTTTTTGTTTTTCAAACAGGGTCTCTCTAGACTGCTGAGAGTCTCACTTAATTGATGAGGCTGTCCTGGAACCTGGGATCCTCCAGTCTCAGCCTCCCAAGAACTGGGATTACAGGTGTGCACCACCACCTGCCCTTCCCCACCAGCAGCAAGATCTTATTAACTTACATGGGTTGAACATTGCTTGCTGCAAACAGAATATACACTTTAAAGTGTATTTACATGTGGATGAAAGCGTTGTTAAGGGAGATACGGCCCATTCCCTGCCTCAGTTTATTGGAATTGCAAACGCAGGTAGAATGCAAAATTGACATCTTCAAACGCACTAGAGAACATTAGCAGGAGACCCCCACAAAGGTCCCTGCACGTTTTAAGAATGACCTATGAGTACGAGCTTTGGTTGTCTGGGAGCGCGGTGGGTGGTAACATTAGGGCGCCCGGTCCCAGGGAGTCCAGCGATTCCGGCCCTCCCTTCTCATCCCTTGGGGGATTCTGCTGTGTGATCCTGGTGAGCGGCGGCCCTTCTCTGGGCCTCTCTCGGCGAGGCCTGGAGCCAGGGCGTCCCTGGGGCCTTCCAGGCGCTGCCACGCGGTGACCTGATCTCCCGGGCACACGCCCAGCGCCGCGCGCAGCCCAGGCCACCCCGGTGGGTAAAGCGCTGCGCCCCGCACACGCAGCTGATTGCTTTTATTTAGCTTTTTTGTCTTTCATAGTTCCCTGCGCCGCAGGTCCGCGCTGGCCGTTCTGCACCCCCGAGAGGCCCTCCCGGGGCGCCCCTGCTCGGCGCCGCCAGCCCGCGGGCGGCCACTGCCCCAGCGAGCGCGGGTCTGGCCCGGGGAGCCGGCGCGCCGGGGGCGGGGCCAGCGCCGAGCAGCACGCACGCCCATTGGCTGAGCTCGAGGGCGGCGCTGCGGCTGCGCCAGAGCCCGGCCCGGATTCCGCGGAGCGGAGCGGAACGGAGCGGAGTGCGCCGCGGGCTTTGTGGTGCGCGGGCGCCGCGGGCTGGAGGGGTCGGGGCCTGGCGCAGCCTGGGCCCGCCTCCCGTGGGCACCATCGCCAGGAACCGACCAATCCTGAGGCTGCTCTAGCAGGAAGCCTCCCTCCCCTCCCGGACACCGCCCCCCTTCTTGGCCTCTGCGGGCGTCGTGTTTCTCCAAAGAGCTCCGCAGCTCGAGGCCAGAGACGTGCGCGCGCCATGGGGCCGTATTGTCCTCGAAGGAAAGGGGGCGCCTGTCGACTTCAAGGACACGAGCTCCTGCGGTCGAGCTGCTGACCACCCAGTTGTCAAAAGCTCAGGCTCTGCCCCCTACCCCGCCATTAAATCATTTACCAGATTCCTCGGGGAGGAATTTGGCTCTGGGAACTCGAGCCTCTGAGGTCAGGGTCGGGGGGCCAGCGGTGGGAGAGGAAGGCTTTGAATGGAACAAAGTCTATTACTTTAAGGAGCTATAAAATTCACACTCAGGGAGAGCCTGGGGCCGGCGCCTGAATGTGCCCGCGGGCCATGACGCAACTGTTCCGTTTGGAAATTTCTGGAAAGCAGTAATTTTTGGAATAATAAATCTTGAGTTTTTTTTTTAATGGCAGGCTTTGAAAAGGAATGTAACAAAATGTTACCAGCATGTGTCTTTCTGTGGAAACACTTAACAGTGGTTTTTGTGTTTTGTTTTGCTTTCACCATATAGCTTCTTAAGAAAAACCGAGCTGATTTAAACTTAAGGGAGCAAAGGGAAATAAGGTCGAATGCTGCATTTTTGTGCTTAAAATTCGCTCTTTATTTTGATGTAGTTTCAAGGTTACAGAAAAGTTGCACAGACTGAACCTGGCATCATGGACTTTTTACATCTTACCTATTCGACTTATTATTTCTGTAATATACTTATGCACAAACATTGCGTGCATTTTCCCCCTTGAGAGTTCGTTGCAATTACCATGCTCCTTAATTCTTCAGTGGATTTTCCCAAGAACAAGAAGTTTCCCTTAAACAATAACAGTACAAAAATCAGAAAATTCACAAGGATAAAATATTTTAATGCAGTCTCATATAAATCTACCCAGTTGTCCCAATATTGTCCTTCATGGATACATTTTTTCTGTTGATCCAAGTTTCAATCTGGGATCACACTTTGTAGTTGCTATGTCTCTTTAATCTATACAATTCCTTAGTTTTCTGTCTTTCACAACATTGATATTGTTGAAAAGCACAGGGCGGTTATTTTTATAAAATACTTTTTCAAGTTGGGTTATTTGGAAAGAAAAGTACTACAGGATATTGTCCTTTGCAGGGCATTTATCTGGAAGCAGTTTTGCTCTTCCTACTAATATTGGCAATACTGCTTGAAACAGTTTTGGCCGGATCCTTAAGAAGGAATTTACCTCACAGTTCTGTAGGACACACGACAGTCATTTACCTGGAAAAAAAGTTCACGCAGCAAGAATTACTCTTGCTACTTTCTTGTGCGCTGTCATTTTCTATTTTCCTTTTCTCCCTGTCCTTCACCCTGCAGAAGGAGGTGGCTGTAGGAGTGAGAAGAGTGCAGGACCTAAGTTCTTGAGGCCAGGGGTGCCTTTTCTGTACCCCCTGTTTGGATACTTATTCAATACTGGGACAGGTTTCTTGTGCTTGACAAATATCTATAACAACACCGTTGTCCTGCTGGTGTATCCCAAACATATTTGTTGGATGAAAGAAAACAAAACGAAACAAAACCAAAAACAAATGAAATGCCAACAATGTGTTGAATAGCCCATAAAAGAACAAAGTGTTTATTCAAATGCAGTTCTATCCCTGTGCTCCTCTGTTGGTTTTTTTTTTCTTTTTTGCAGTACCGGGGATTGAACACAGGGGCGTTCTACCTCTGCGCTACGCCCCCAGCCCTATTTTTTATACTTTATTTTGAAACCGGGTCTCACGAAGTTGCGGAGGGCCTCACTAAGGTGAGAGAGAGAGAGACAGACAGACAGGGAGAGAGAGAGCGAGAGAGCTGAGGCTGGCCGCGAACCCGGATCCTCCGGTCTCCGCCT
>PVJS01027332.1:0-26320 GCA_004027185.1 Glis glis | reverse complement strand
TGTGTGTGTGTGTGTGTGTGTGTGTGTGTGTGTGTGTGTGTTACGCAGGACTGAACCCAGGGGCATTCTACCTCTGAGCTATACCCCCAGCCCAGCCCTTTTTATTTTTGAGACAGGGTCTTGCTAAATTGCTGGGGCTGGCCTTGAACCTGTGATCCTCCTGTATCAGCCTCCCAAGTACTGGGATTACAGGCATGTGCATACATGCCCTGCTTAAAATTAAAATTATTAATGATGACATTGACAACCCAGGCAGAGCCATAGATTCCCTTCTAGAAAACTTCTACAGAGAAAAGCATGAGCAGGGACTCTGTCAGGTAGGTGCTCCACAAACAGGTAGACCAAGGCTGAGACAGAGCAATTCAGTACAACAGGGAATTAACTAAGTGCACCTGTGTTCCAGGGACACACAAAGCACAGTTGTCTGGAAAAAGAACTGTGTAAATTGTTAACGCATACCTTCTAAATTGCAAGTGTATCAGATACTATTTCATGTTCTCTATTTTCAAACATTTCCCTGAGGAATACATAGATAGATGGTAGATAGAGAGATGATAGAGAGATGAAAGATAGATAGATAGATGATAGATAGATAGATAGATAGATAGATAGACAGACTGCTGCCGTTTTCAGAAAGATGGACTAAATAGTGGATTTGGGACTTGCAATAGCCAACCTAGAAAACTGCCAAGGTGATCATCTTTTTCTTGACCAAATACGTCTCATCAACATATGTTTCTTTTTTTTTAAAAAAAAGACCTTTTTCTGTTTATTTTTGTTCTGTTTTGTTTGTTTGTTTGAACTATACCTTGACTAAGACTCTGAGAAAGAACATCTAACTGAAATTCATTCTGCAAAACCTAGTAAGATGAAATTTTCAGACTATTATTTGAGGTTTTAGTTATGGTATCTGAGGTGGAAACATATTGACCCACTCAAAAAACCCATTTGTCACATTATCTTCTTATGTGTAGGTTAAAAAATATAACATGGTCACCCAATGAAATTAACTCATTATTTACAACAAACATGTATAACTGACCCTCAGTGCAAAATTCAACCATGCAAGGGGTATAGAAAATGTGTGGCAGCCCATCATCCATGAAGAAAAGTGGAAAGTTATTCACATTACAGCAAAATATTGTTGTGTTCTGTTGTGGGAATATTAGGTCAAATTGTTTTGGACCCATTATTAGTATTGTCTGTTACCCTCTCCGCTTCTTTGGTGTATAGACAGAGCCTGGGTGAAACTAGCCTTTTGTCTTATTCCTTATTCTAAAACAGCAATTCCAAGTCTTGAAAAGTACAAATCATTCCAATAATTAGAGCCGATCCATACAGGAAAAATAACAGGGCGGATCTTACCTGAGCTCCTGGATTAGAGAATCCATCGGCACTGTTGAAAAACAGGAGAAGAAAAGGACTCAATCAGGTGATGATTTTCAAAACATGTATGACTGAAACTGTTCACCCACCTAGAGATAGTAACCAGAGACAGTACCGGCCTACTTTGCTTCTCACTGGATGGCGTGATTTTTTTTTTTTTTTTTGGTTGTTGTTGTGGTGGTGGTCCTTTGGAAATAGGACAGATGAACATGTCCTGGGACAGACTCTCTCTGGGTTTAGTGCCTTGGTGGCCCTCGGGCCTTGCAATCATAGATGGGACTTTCCCAGTACCTATCTTTAGAAGTTCTTTGAAAAATTACAGGTACATGAAGGACTTGAATTATTTTTAAATAAAATTTACTGTTGCTAGAAAATTATCCAAAAGAATTTCAAGATTACATATTTTTTTTGTAAGCTTGGGCCTCATGTGTGGTAGGCAAGGGTTCTACCATTAAGCCACAGCCCAAGGTTACATATTTAATGACATTAAACAAGTATTCAAATAAAACTGGCAAGGCTTTACTAAATGAATATGTCCTAAGGGTTTATTCCACAAACTTTCTACATGTAGGAAGAAAGGAATAAATGTCAGACATGTTGCTATCAGCCACCTCCTAAAAATGAGAAGCTTTTTCAAAGGGCTTTGGTTTTTCTAGTTGAAGCACTGGGAACCATTGAGACTTGTGTTTATAAATACCTGCCCACACTGAGGATGAGCAGCATATGGAGGGAGATAACAGGTGTGTTTCAAGATCACTCATGGTTCATGGGAAGCAGTTGTTTCACTTCTAGAACATTTTGGCTCTATTTAAGGGTGTGCATGCATGTGCCAAAAGGATTTGAAATCCCCAAAGAATTGCAAATTAAAAGACCCGCATTTTAAAAGTATGATAGAGTAGTTGAGATATCATAAGAAATTTACACACTAAGAGATTTGAAGACGCCAAAGACAATCTCTAGAACCCATATCAAATATCATATTTATGGCAGGCTTGAGCTTATCCTAAAAAATGAAGCAAATTCTTTTTCTTAAATTTGTATCCATTGAGAAGTTGGCTGCATGAAAATTTAGTGTCTAGAAATACTACATTCCAAATATGAGGATACAGAATGTAGTTACTTTAAAATTAATTTAAACTAAAACTGGAAAAAATACAGTATAAAACTTTGGGTAGAGAAAATTCCCATATTGTATATAGCATTCTTCTTTGTTGTGGTGGTGGTTTATTTTGTTGTTGTTTGGGTACTAGGAATTGAATTCAGGGGTGTTCTACCTCTGAGCTACACCCCTAGCCCTATTTTATTTTTTATTTTGAAACAAAGACTCACTAAATTACTACATGCTGGCCTTCAACCTGTGATCCTCCTATTTCAGCCTCCCAAGTACTAGGATTATAGGCGTGTGGCACCGCACCTGGTTGTGTAGAGCATTATTCTAAATTTTGGAGCACCATGGCTAATAATAGTCACTGGTCACATTTTATCTAAAAGGAGAAATCATTCTTGAATGTTTTAAATTTGGGGATTCTGGACTTTGCTGAAGTAGGAATTAACTACCTTGACTACGTATATGTGAACATAGCTAAACAAAGTGTTCACCTGATTGGCTGTTTTCGACTGTACATCTCAAAACATTGCAGAGCAGTGCAGGGTACCAGCCTGGGGCTCAGCTCTTCCTCAGCAAGGTGGACCCTGAGGAGGGTGGGGTGGGGGAAAACAGCTACCCAGAGTGTTTTCAGAGCCATGGTGAACCTACAGTTTTCCACTTAGAATTAAGGGTCACAAAAATATAGCTAATTACAATAAAAGTTATTTTCCTTAAGGGGTGTTATTGCCAGTCAATCCTGTTTTCCAGATGTTTAGATCAACAAGGGCCTGTTTATATTTCAATATTACATCACCATCTGTTGGTTCTACAAAGAGAGGGATACCCGCAAGTTAAACCTTCCAAACGCTACTTCACAGAGCCGCTGGAAAGTCGCAGCAGGAATAGTCAAAAAACAAACATCGTCATTTTACTTCAACTGAGTATAGATTGGGAGCCACTAAACCAGATAACATAAAAATCAAACCCAGCTTTGGCAATGAACTAATGACTCGGTCTCTTCCCTTGTTCATTAGAGGTCACGTCTGTAATCGGAAGGTCTCTGTGATGCATTCCTCCCTGATGAACTTTAGGATGTTTTGCATGATGTTCAAATCTACTCTTCATTGCATTTTACAAAAATTAGCACCCTGTATCTTTGGGGCTTTTCAGAGCCCTTTAGCCCTTGGTTCATGTTTTGCCTCTTAATGCCAGGAGCCAGTGTCCTGGCTTGATTTGAATAAAAGAAGTCCCGAGGAAGTTGTATTCATCTGACTACACGCCAGGGACTGAGCGTGGGCACTCCCACCTTTCATGGTGAGGTGGGCATGGGGTCATGGAACCTGCTTGCTAACTCACCCTCCATTCCTTTAGCGCAAGAATGCAGCGTTTTCTCTTCAGCCTCTGCATCCATCTGTAACATGAACACAATGCCTGAGGTCATTCCTCTGACACTGAACCAATAGGAGCACACATTGAAGTTCTAAAGGTCATTATGAAAAACAGAGAAGCCGTCTGTGCTCGCAAACCCTGTTCTGATCTGCAGGGACATAACTGTGCCTGTCCTCACACACAGCCAGTTTCAGAGACAACCACAGATGCTGGGAACCAGAGAGATCAGCAGCAAGAAGGCTATGTCCTTGTCCACCAGTGTTTGCTAGTGCTTCAAACACTGACATTACAAAAATAGAAAAAGGATCATCTCATCAGTGGTGGTTATGAAAGGGAAAAAATCCGCAATGCCAAGCCAAAAGAGTTCAAATTGATTTACTAAAACCTGATTCTTTTACATTTCTAGGCCCTTTCTGATACATACTTCTAAGTTAGGGAAAATAATTGTCTGCCGAAAATGTCAACATGAAGCCAAACCTTTGTGATGTCCCCAGAAAATCCTATGGGAAGATTTTGACTGTCAATAATGACCTACATGTATTCCAAGAATTCCAGAAGAAAATACTGGTTAGAATCATTCAAAGATGAGGGAGGTGGAGTCTGAGTGAGGCATGTGGCAGCCTCTAATTCCCATCATTGCTAAATATTTTTATATTTTATTGGTGCATCATAGTGATACATCATAGTGAGGTTCAAAGTGATTCATTCACACACACAGCATTCGGCACATTGCTAAATATTTTAAGGAAATCAAATAAATTGTCGAAGGGATGCAAAGACTTTTAGAGCCCTTCTTTAAGACTCTGATGACATCTACTCATTTACCTAGAATCCGCTCATCGCCTCTTAGTTTCATTCACTTCTGCACACTGTCAGAAGGAATTCTTAGATGTAACTAAGTTGCTCTGCTCGCTGAAAATCGGAGGCTGGCAGAAGGCGCGTTCTGTGGCTCCCACCCTTAAATCCTGATGGAGCAGGGAGGCGGTGTGACTGTCATGGTAATCGGAGCTGCCTCTCTGCTTTTCCAGGATAGGTTGTGATTGAAGGTACTGACCTGCCATAGACTTATAATAGGGGAGCAGGTGTGGCAATGATGGACTTTAATTTCCTTTAATAAACCTTTTATGTGCCACACTTTTACTGCCATTCGACGCTCTCCAAGGTCCTGCACATAATAGGTTCATTACTTTTGATTACTATAGTCTATTGAGACAAACAACTCCAGAACACACTATATATTATGTTCAGTTAAACCAATATAGACTATTTATCCATTGTGCATTTTTTCACCTGCAACACTGCAGACGAAATTAACGATGGCTCTCGTAAGCTAAAACTATTAAAACCACCAGAACTCTTTTGTCATTGCTTCATAATAAACACCATACCAATCGTTGAACTGCTTTTTAAATTAGCAAACAAAAAGTGCTCACCGCGTTGGCCGAACAGCAGTCGCTTTAGTCCAAATAAAATGGCTCATTGTTATGAATATTTTAAAACTACACAATAAGAGAAAACAACAATAAAACAGAGGTGGATTTTTTCCCCCTGTGGGTTTGCCTTCTTTTAAAAGCGCACGAGTTTATGACAGATGTGATACCGCCTGAGATTAAAATGGCTCGGTTGTCGCGGGACGGTAAGCACTGTGTTGTGCAGTCCCTCCTCCGGGGAGCATCTCTGTTGCATATAAAGTGGCTCAGCTCGTGCAAACGCCCCTCCTTGCACCACATGAATGGCTAGATTAAGAGAGATCAGTAGCATGCGAGGGTTAAGATGACGAAACCCAGCAAATATTTCTGAGGAGGTTACTCCCATAGGAGAGAGCCCACACAACACCAGTCTATTATCCTGCCACCTGGGTGCTATTAACTCTCTCTAGCCGCTCTGGGAAAATCCCCCCAAAGGCAAGGGAAGGTTGAACGCCATGACTTTCTTCACCAACGCATGAAACACAGACTGTGAGGAGTGCCAGCATTACCACAGAAAGCTTCAGAAAGTCCTGCAACATGCCCTTCTTTCTCACATTAAACTGAATTCTGTTTGGCATTTCAGCTGTCCAAGGGTCCAGGTCCTGAACCCGCATGCAGCCATCTCCACAGGAAAGTCATCGGAAGGAATGCGTAAGTACTCCTGGCCCTCCCCACTGTCCCGTGCTTGGGGTGCTGGCCTCAGACCTGTCCTTTGTTGAGCTGTTGTTCTCTTGTGGGTGTCACATGTAAGTCCTATGCAAACATTTAAAAACTGGTAACTGGTTTGTAAAACTAAGTTTTCAGATGTAACTTGTGCACCAAGAAGGAGTGAAATGGATCGAATCCATACATAATTTACACACCATCTATTTCCTCTTCATATCCTTCATATGTGAAGGACTATTGTTACTAAGTTCAGTGTCTCACCATGTCTCCTGGCTCGATGAAGAATAAGAACACCAGAAACCTAAAGCACATATTTTTTTTCTTGTTGGGGATGGAGAATTTTATTTTCTTTCATTTTTTGTGGTACTGGGGGTTGAACTCAGGGGCATTCTACCTCTGAGCTACATCCCCAGCCCTATTTTATTTTTTATTTTGATATAGGGTCTCACTGAGTTGCAGAGGCTTCATGAGGTTGCTGAGGCCCTCTGCGAACCTGTAATCCTCCTGTCTCAGCCTCCCAAGTGCTGGGATTACAAGCATGCACCACCATGCCTGGCTTAGGGGTGGAGAATTTTAATGTTCATGACATGGTTCTCTTTCCTCACCCATCTCATTTCAAAATCAGGTCTTTGTGAGCTGAGGATGTGGCTCTATGCTTGCCTGCCATGCAAGAGGCCCTAGGTTTGATCCCCAGTAGTATGAACAAGCAAAAACAGTCTTTGTTCTCTAGAGCCTTAGACATGAGAGTAGAAATTTCTAAGCATCCTTCGTTAGGGTTATTCCCATGAATGTTAATATAGATGATGGGTCATTAAAGGTAGAAAGAAATTTCTACCACAGTGCATGTCTTAAGACCTGTAGTAGGCTGTAGATTATCACCCTTTCCAATTCTTCCAGGATTATCAAAGAGGAACAGGCATATGCTATGAATCAGAAAAAAAAATGTTCTAAATAACATGTACTGCAATGTTGACAAGTCCACTTCTTGGAAAGTTGATTTTTTTTCCACTGGAAAAGGATGCTTGGTTATCTTCACTGCTTAGGCCCCAATACTACTGAGAAGAGAACGATTCGCTTTGTAAAACTTAATGAGCTGTTTCTTTTCTCAAACAGAAATTCTATTTTTTAAAATCTTGCCTTTCTCCAGATTTCTTAGGGTTTTTATACACCTTGTTTCATAATTTAAAAATAAGACAAATGGAAGATATTTTCTGAGATTCCTACAATGGGTTCTTTCTGACTCTGACAATCTACTTCTCAACAGGGATAAGAAAACTGAAGGTAAACTATTCCAAGAGGAAAGGAAGTTTACAAAATAAAGAAGGCAAAGAAGCAAAATCTGGAGGAAAGATGTGCAAGAATTACAGAAGGAAATAAGTAGATGTGCAGTGAAGAAGAAAAATGATCATAGAATAAAATGTAACTATGTAGTTGACTTTGGAAGATTTCCACCTAACATCTTTATATACTTACAAACTTGTACAGAAGGGTACAAAGTGATTTCCTAGACACTCCTATTTGACCATCTTTTTTACTGGCGCTTACATTAGAAGCAATAAGTAAATCTCCTCCATACTACCCCAGTGTACAGATCTAGTATCTTATTTTGGGCTGAAGAGAAAGTTCCAGAATTGCTTTTTTGTGGAAGAGAGATTCCAGAAGCAACACACAGAACTCATAAACCCAATTTCACTCTCATTTGCATGAGCCACTTACTGGTGTGTGGTTCCTTTTGACTTTATTTTTCACTCAAAGTCCTATTTTAACCTAATGGCAAATAAATAAATAAACAAACAAAAATCAAAAATAACCCCAAACTCTCCAGGTAAATATGTAATTCCTTCTTAAAGATTGAGTAAAACAAATCTCTTGGTGATGTTGAAGTTTTGCTTTCCTTTCAACAGAGCTCCATACAACCTCAACATATAATGTATATTTATAATTAGTGTTGAGTTTCTCAGTATTTGCAGAAAAGGTCATGGTGATCACCATGTTCTGAAGGTGCTCTCTGAAAACCCTTATACAATTAATCTTATTACTGCCTAGTTAGATAGCTCGGCAGACTTCTAACTTAAGAAACCCTTCATGAGCATTGGATTTGCAGTGGTCTCCCCTCTTCAGAAGATTTCTTTCTGTTCCTGGCCCGAGATTCTGAACTAGCAATGTGATTTTGTGTGTGGTGGCACATTACTCTTGTGAGATGAGCTCTCAATCCTGAGGAGCTCATGGCAATGTTGAGAGAAAGCTCTGTGGCTGCTGAGAAGAGGTCCTGGGATCCTCTTCCAGGAGGAACCCTAGTGGACATTTCCTTTTAAAAAATGAACTTAAAAGATGACAAAGAGAAATCCAGGAAGTTGGAAAAGGCTAAGCCCCCAAATTAAACAATTAGATGATGCCAGATCGAGGAAGAAAGAACCCCGTGTCGAGTGACCTTCCTTTGGACAACACTGGCCTCAGTGCATTCTACACATAGCTTTGGACCAGCCCCAAATGGCAGCTGGACGTCTACCTGTCACACCAGGAGGGAGGAGGGAGCTGAGTACCAAACGCAGGAGAATGTTGACTCACAGAGAGGTAGGCTAAGCTAGTTGGTTTAAGTATGCGTCTTCTCTGATCTTACCCTTTTTTGACTTTTCTAGTTTTCTTTTCATACATTTATTGATTACTTAGGAAGAATAGGAACACATACAAAAGGTAAACTTTCTTGAAAATCTAAACTTTAACAAAAATGTTTTTTACATCACCTGTGATGGCATCATTTCACCCTTTATTCGGGGCATACTCCTCTTGACTTCTACTCTCTGTTAATATATGTCTCTTATGGTACTGCCTTTGATCCTATACAGGAAGCTAAAGAATTAAATGATTCTACCCTTTAGCTTCAGGATGCTTGTTCTTGTCTCCCCTAATTCCTCTCATCCCCCCATGAAGGCAGAAGCAGACTCAGTCTATCAGATTAAGTACCATTCTCTGGAAAACAGCTTTACCTAAGAGTCATGTGCATGCACATTACCCACAGATGAGATGCTTTCCAAAGGGAATGTTCTAGAGTCATTGGGAATAAAAGAAACCTTAGACCTGAGACAAGCTCAGGTGGCGTTCTAAGGAGGACAGTTTATTTTGCTTCTGATTTCTGAGTTGCTGCTGCTGTGGACTTGGTCCTGTAACTTGGTATGACCGGCAGTGTTGAACATAAACCAAAGCCACATGTTTGTGTCCTTTTGCCAAACGACTCCAGCAAATAGTTCTATTATTCCCTTAGGTAACCAACATGTGCCAAGGATTTCTATTAGTTGTCATACTGTGGCTGTGGAGTCAGAGCTTTGTGACATTGGGGGTAATCGCCAGCTTTTTGTTTCAGCAGATTAATTTTTTTGTATTTTTTAAATATTCCCTGTTTAAAGATAACTTAAGATATGTAACACACTAAAAGGGTCTTTAAATTTTTCCTTCTTGCTGATATTTTGAGGTGCATCTGTTACCAAATATGTAAATGTTAGAAAATGAGCTCCTTTATATAGGGATATATTATTTTAAGTAGATTCCCCCCAAGAACTACCCAATTCCTTACTTTTTGGCATTTGAAGGAATTAACTGTAGAAGTCATCAATAGTGCTTTTAAAAATCATGTTTTTAAAAATACCTTACTTATTTTCTCTTAATCCTTAAGCAAACTAATTTCTAATACAAACAAATTCAAACTGGGTTTTTAAAACTATTTTAACAGTGAACCATTTTTAAGGGCAAACATATGTGAACAAATAGCACCTACCAATCAATATGCAAAATGGTTTGTAGGCTCAGAGGACTTTACCTGTTATTAGTTGAAATTATTAAATTGACTGTGCTTCTGACAAAAATCACAACTCTAAATTCAGCACTAACAATAAATCTGAGAGCAAATTCACACAGATGGAGCACTGTGGTGGAGAGCCTTTATGTAAATTCTTTAATTGAATTCATTTTCTTTCAATATATCCTACTTCTTACTAAATGAAAGTGCTGCTATACCTCTCTTTCTCTAGGTAACTCGTATGCCAACTCAGTTCGCTGCGCTCCGTCAGAGTGACCAAATGTCTTTGTCCAATTTAGTGAGAAGTCCTGAAATTCATTCTGGTAAGACAAATGAATGAAAGAAGGAATATCAGTCTGGACAAATAAATAGAAGAGTAATAATAATAACGAACATCGCAATGAACGATAAGCAATGTGTTGATATTTTTGCCTATAATTTAGTTGTACTATACTTCAAACAGAATGAAAAATTTTATACTGCATAGCAATGAGAAAAAGATTTTTACATTTTATTTTATTTTATTTTTATTTTAGTATTGGGGATTGAAATCAGAGGCCTTCTACCTCCAAGCTACATCCCCAGTCCTATTTTATTTTTATTTTGAAACAGAGTCTTGCTAGGTTGATGAGAGTCTCTTTTTACTGAGGCTATTGTTGAACCCTCACTGAGGGCAAACAAAACAAAATACCCACACATGCAACAGAATTTCTAGTAATATGAGTAAGTTAGTAATTTTTTACCTTTTTTGTGGTACTGGGGATTGAAGTCGGGGCATTCTACCTCCGAGCTACACCCCCAGGCCTATTTTTATATTTTATTTTGAAACAGGGTCTCACTAAGTTGCAGAGGGCCTCACTAAGTAGCTGAGTCTGGCTGCAAACCTGCGATCCTCCTGTCTCAGCCTCCCAAGTACTGGGATTACAAGTGTGTGCCACCATACCAGGCTAGATTTTTACATTTTGAAAGGAAAGCCAAATTTATTTTTGTCTTCATTACCAAACTATATAAATATATGTGTATGTATAATTATACAACTATGACTATATAGATATGTATGTTCATGTATCTCATGTCTTCCATTTAGTTGGGAAATTGGATAAGGGACCCTCAATTGTTACTACTATTAACCATCATTATTATTATTATTGTTTGATGGTTCTGGGGATAAAACCCAGGGCTCTGTACATGCATGCTAGCTTTATTACTGTTTTTATTTATTTATTTATTTATTCATTTATTTATTTATTTATTTTGCAATGCTGGGGATTGGACACAGGCCCTCACACATGCTAGGCAAGCGCTCCACCATTGAGCTATATCCCCAGACTTGTATTACCATTATTTCTCATTTTAACCACCAAAAAGAAGTTGAGACTAGATTTGCAATGTACTATATTCGAGAAGTCACAAAAGACAAAATTTATCCTTGGGTTACCTAGAGGTCGTTTGAATGAGGCCATCTTAAATGCTTCTAACCCTTTGGCCAATGTTTTAACTTGCTTTCCAAGGAAAGAATTCGCCCTTGGTTTACTCTGCCATCCCTCACAATCCACAGAGCTGCATCCCCTCTATTCGGCCCCAGGGATGAAAACAGAATCTGTTTTCATGAGGCCATTTGGCCCTTGAGAGAAAACTTTGAAATTCCATGTTGTGCAGTCAACGTACTAGAGAGGGCCTGCTTATACCAAGGCCATGTATACAGACAGCGCATGCTTGAAATGTTCATAGCTTATAGTTCTGGGTTTTGTTTTGGTACTGGGGATTGAATCCAGGGGCATTCTACCTCTGAGATATACCCCCAGTCTTTTAAAAATATTTTATTTTGAAACAGGATCTAAGTTTCTGAGGGTCTCACTAAGCTGCTGAGACTGGCCTCAAACCTGCAATCCTCCTATCTCAGTTTCACAAGTACTGGAATTACAGGTGTGCACCACCACACCTGGCTAGTTCTGGTATTTTAAAACACAAGCCACCAACCTGCCTTGCAGAAGAGTACAGTCATCCGATCTTTCACCCTTCACAGTATATTGACACGCCCGGCCTCTGAACCATAGACGTCCGTGTTCCTTGTAGGTTTTGACCAGACATGAAGCAGATGCTTCGTTAACTCAAGTCAGCAACTGTAGTTCCTGGGAAAACACAAGAAGAAAACTCTCTGGTGCGGCAGAGCAGATTGTAGCACATGGTACAAGAACTGAGAAGTAGTGCAGGAGCTGGGGAATTCTTAGTTTGTGTTTGATCGCAACTTAAAAAAAAAGGCTTTCTCTGTAAATGTTTTTGGCCCGTTCGACTGCACCCTGAGTTCAGAAAGAGTTCCGCAGCTTTCCACCTGCCTGTCCTTCTTTGTTTGCCACACACTACCCTAAAACAAAAGATGCTGGGAAATAGTCACACTGGCGAACAAAGCTCTTTCTAAATCCTGAAAGTAATGGCTTTTTGTCTAATACCCTATCGTGTTATGTATTTATTAGCAATACATTTTCCATTTATTTTCTCAAAGATTGCCAATAAAGAGCTGAATCGCATAAGGGAGTAGCTGTAAAGCCTCTGAGTTCCCTAATGTCAAACTCATTAGCATCCGAATAAGCACACAGCAGCACATCCTCTGCACAATTGCAATTTTTTACTACTTTTAATAGCGTTTCTCAAAGGGCTCATTTTCAACTTTCTTCAGTGGTTAGTTGGGTCTCCCGGGAAAAGGAGCTTTCTGAGGCTCACAGCTTCCTCTCCACAACCCGGCCGTTTGCTGTCAGATGCATCAGCACCCGCCCTAACCCCATCTGCTGCGGCTCCCCTCCCTGGGGAGCAGGGTGGAGGCAGCACAGCTGAGATCCGCTTGCAGAAGTGTGCAGAGGGCGTAGGGAAAATATAACTTTTGGAATATGATTTGACACACACGGGCTGGTGAAGTCAAAGGCACACCGAAACACACGTGGGAGCCAGGAGCCCTCTGGGTGCTCCAGTTCCATGCTCTGTCCTTCACTCCACTCACCTGCGCTTTGGAAACCCACCCTGGGCAGACCCAGAAGAACTCTTCCACTGACATGGGGGCCCTCTCTCCCCTGCACGTGCATCACTACCTCAAGGAGACGCCTTTAAAACTCGCTTTATTCATTGCTATTCTTTTTCTGTCCTTATGATCTTAAGATCTTATGATCTTAACTTTTTAAGATGATCAGGAAGGCTTAAATCTATAACTTTATGTTTTATAAAACTTAAGTGCTTAATAAAATATTCATGGGAAATAAAAGAGAGTTAGTCTAAGACTTGAAAACTTGACCAGAAGTTACAACCGAGTCAGTTCTATGCCCCACCTGCTAAGATGAACACGTTTGCATTTAAGCCTTATTTTTCTGGAATGGCAATCCTAGAAGATGAAACCCTACAACAGCCAAGGTGTTGTAACCTAATGGGTCGCGTGATTCTGAAGTGCGCGGTAATTGTGACCTGGCTTTACTTGTTACATGAAGTCGACCAACGACTCCATTTGTCTGGTCTCCTGGCTGCCAGTAATTAGAGACTCACAGTCCTTCAGAGCTGCTCCATGGCTCAGTACCTGCTTCTGAAAAAGACAGTCCTGCAAACCTAGGCTGTGATGCGATGAGTCTGCTGTGCTATGGAAAAAAGAAAAGCATGCATCCTATCCAATTATATTTTATTCTTGTGGGATGAATGGCCTGAGTATATGATACCTATGTCAATCACATCCCCCAAACCGACCATTGATGTACTTACAGTTCAAAAGGATGTGATATATTTTTAAATCCTCCAAACTAAAAGTGAAAAATGTGGTGAAAGGACAAATGAATTGGATGTAAAAAATATATAGCACTTGTAAAATAAATAATATGACTCACACCACCACAAAGTTCCTCGTGGAGTTTGCCAAACAATAAAGCCAGCCTGTTCGTTCTCAGTCACAGGAATTGCCTGACAGTCTCCTCTGAAGTTAGGAATGTTACTATCATCTCCAAAGACCGCTCTTAGAATTGGTTCTTTAACAAGTAAGCAGAAAAATGCTGGCATATGAACTGTACTACTGCTACCCCTGGAGGCCTTTCCTCTCCAACTCCCAACAGTTTTAATCTCTTCATCACCAATCTGACTTTAATGTCACCAATTGTGCATTAGCAAGGATAATGAAAGGGGGGCGTTATCCTTGCCTGTTTTATTTTTTGAATGATAAGGTAAATTCTCTATAGTTCTAAGTTTCCAGATTTATTTTATCTTAACCAGTACAATAAGTTATAGTTAAATTTTTGTATCACATAATATACAGGTATGTGTGTGTATGTGTGTGTGTGTGTGTGTGTGTGTGTGTGTGTGTGTGTGTGTGTTACTGGGGATTAAACCCAGGGCTACACCCAGGATCATTCTCTCTCCAAGCTACACCTCTAGCCCTATTTTATTTTTTATTTGGAAACAGAATCTCACTAATTTCCTGAGAGCCTTGCTAAATTGCTGAGGCTGGACTCGAACCTGTGACCCTCCTGTCTAATATACTATTATATTATATATACATATATATGCACATATATAATCTTGATGATATCTTTGACCAGAAAGACAATGGAATTCTTCAGTTTTCCATTTGCCATTTTGCTTCACAAAATTTCAAATACAAATTGAAACCCCTTATTTTAGAGGTTCTAATCAATGAACTATAGATTTGGTTTCTCCATTACAGCAAGAAAGTCTCACTTTAGAAGTTGATGCACAAAATTTTTGTGAGCCCATCACTCCTTAATATTTATACTGTTGAAAACGACTCTTCTGGTTGGCTCCCCAGGTTGATATTAGGGACCATGCTTTGTGGGCTAGAGCAAGTGGAGATAAGTATTCAGTTTCATTTAAGATGTTTTAGGCAAAGAACAACATTGTTTATTGGCCACGAGCTTTACTTTTCCCACCAGCCCATAATTAGGCGTCTGATCTCAGTAGGAGGAGGAAAGGAAGCTTCTGCCAAACTGGAACCCTGGGCCCGAAAATAGGCTCCCTCTGCAAAGTGGGTCAGTGGGGTTACTTACTTTCAGGAAAGATGTTTCGGATTTTAAATCATTGTATATTTAACAAGACCAATTCTTGGATATGAGCAATCAAACTGCCTTTCAGGACCCACTTCTCATGTTTTGTGTTTCCCTGAACCATCACTGAAGTTCAAATGTGAACACAAGTCCTCATAATTCAGCACAGTTGGTCATTTTTAGAGGAGAATAAAGTAAGATTTGTGAAAGTGTACTAGATTTCCATTGTCAGATTTAGTTGATCTTACTGGTTTGCCCAGCATTTTGAAATCTCTGCCCTATAGAATCTTCCAAGGAATTTTAAGTACAAGAAATGAATGCAATAGCAACTCTGATCCACTCCCGGAGCATACAGTCTCTGCTTTGCAGCTTGCTGAAGTCACACTGAGCATCAAAATAACTTCTGGTCCCCACTGTGACAGCTAGGAAATGATTGTACTTGCACTAGTCGGCATTATAGTGTTTGTATTTGTCCTGCCAGTCCCTGGAAAAACAAAACAGATATCTTCTCCTTAAACTCCGAAGCAATTCCAGTAACTTATACAAGACCTATATTTCTCCCTGAGAGATGATTTAACTTTCACCTGATTTAAGTAACAAAAATAGCCCTCAAAGATACTTAAAGCCTGCTGCAATTAACATAACTGCATTTAGATGCCATTCATGACGGATAATTCCAACACCTTGTGGGAAAAAAAAGTTGCATGCTGTAAACATTATAAACATATTCAAATAAGCTTAACACAATCTGCCATGCTTATTTCTGCCTAGATCATGGACCAGCGAAATGGTTAATGCAAATGGATTTATAATTTGCTTTGGGGGGCCAGTTTCTTCTCCTTATTTATTAGCCCAGCTGATGGGGCAGATTTGATGAGGCACTTCTGGAATAATTGAGTCATCACACAAAGAAGGCTGCTAGCATTCAGAGTGGTTTTATCAGCAGCAAGCAGGCCTGATTACTGACAATTACACTCTGATCCGGTGATGGAGGAGAAAGAGCCAACGAGTGGGAAATGTCCGTGTTTCTATCCAGGAATAATTTCTACATTCATTTTACATGCTAAGTGTTTCCTATCTCTGCATAATAAACTGTAAACAGGAATAGATGGCACAATGTCCCTTAATATTTCCTGGTAATGAAGACACAAATGTACAGTGAGTGCTGATAAATATAGATGAAACATAAGCTATTCTCCCAGTCTGTATTGTTACCTTTAAAACAAATGCATTTTTGTGGTAAAAGCATAATCATTGCTAATGCAAAAAAATGACAGAAGATTGAAACTGTCCTTGTAACTACACAGAAACTTTGTGAAAGTCCTGTTAATCACCACTGATGTGGAGGCTGGTGAGCTGAAGGTGAGATTCTAGAAAACACATCATTTTGTTTCTCAATAGTCAACAGTGAAGAACTCGTTGGGTTACCTACAGCAGAGGACAGGCGACAGTGACCTCTGTCAATACTCCCCAGAAAGCACATCGTAAAACGAAACTGAGAAAACAATGGGGCTGGCACCGGCAGACATGGTCACCGTTGTGGATGTGACTTTCCTTCCATCAGGCCTCTCGACAAATGTTGATCATGAATAGTAAAGTTAAACCAAAGACTGCGTGGCCCATCATGCAGAGCTGCTTTGCCTTTCGTGTGGTGTCTTAGCCACTTATTTATGGCAGGGCTTATTCACAAAGCACCACATAAGCTATATCTCATGGAAACGTCTTGTTAAACTGGTTTTTCCTCTGACTCCAGGTCGAGTTTGAAATGCCGGAAGAATGGGAATGTGCAGATGTCTTAATGCTCTGCTGTAGATCTTAGTGGAAACTCTTTAATTTCCTGTAACATGGAGAATTCCCTCCTTTAAAAAGCCAGTCAGGTGGGAAGCCAGGCGTGATGAACCTGCCTGGATTTTTTTGTTTAATCTTTTCTCTAAAGCCCCTTCCTGGTTTACAAAGAAATAAGTTATTCTCTGTTCTCCTGCAGTAACTATGGAAACTCTGTTTTATTAAAGTCACCACTTAACTTCAAGGCTTGTGTTGCAACTAAATGTGCTATTTTGAGTAAATCTATACTAAACAACCTTATAATGTCAAAACACTTTTAATAAAGTTCAAAGAGCACTTGTTGATTCAAAAATGAGGCTTTTCATTATGGAAAGGGAATTTTCTCTATTTAAGCTATTTTGTTATGAAGATTGTCGCACAATACCCTTGCTATCCTTGGACATTTTCATTTTTCTTATCCACTTTTAAGAGGTCCTTTAGAATTTTTTTCAATAACTCTGTTGTTTTTCTCAACAGTAACTATTTGCTTTTCATTAACATCTTCACCATATTCTGTAAATATGAATTCAGGTAAAGGTATATAGTTGCTTATCTTCATTATCTGACTGTGAACTATAAAATGGGAGAATCTACTGAAGTTTACAAAGATGATCTGACTCGCAATTGTTGAGACCAGTGGGGTAATGGATTTTCACAGAATGATCCTTGGATTTTATTCTCACTATAAACTAGAATGTTAATATAGGTGTGTGTGTGTGTGTGTGTACTGGGAATTGAACCCAGGGACATTCTACCTCTGAGCTACTCTCCCAACCCTATTTTATTTTGAAACAGGATATTACTAAGTTGCTGAGGGCTCACTAAATTGCTGAGGCTGGCTGCGAACCTACGATCCTCCTGTCTCAACCTCCCAAGTACTGAGATTACAAGCGTGCACCACCACACCCAGCTAACATATATTATTTTAATACAAGTATGTTTTTCCTAAAATATTACTTATTGCTGGGTGTGGTGGCACATGCTGGTAATCCCAGTACTTGGGAGGCTGAGACAGGAGAATCGTAGGTTTGCAGCCATCTTCAGCTACTTAGTGAGTCCTTCATAACTTAGTGAAACCTGTTTCAAAATAAAGAATAAAAAATAGGGCTGGGGGTGTAGCTCATGGGTAGAATGCCCCTGGATTCAATCCCAGCACCAAAAAAATTACTTATTGTTGGTTCATAACACAGTTATTGAGCAGCAATTTATGTGTTGCCTATGTTAAACAGTGGATATAAAAAGGTGCGTAAAACACAGCTCTTGTCCTCAATAGTAGAAGACAGCAAGTCAAGGATTCCAGTGTGATACAGAAGGTATTTGAACAGAAGAAAGCAGAATAAATGGTGGAAACACAGACCAGACCAGCCTGGAAAATGTTCCAGAGATGATAATTTTTGAAAATTCCATCCCAAGAGAGATTCAGAGAACTTTGACTAAAATAAATAAAGTCCCCAAAGACCAATTGAAAGGATACCAGTAGTCAAATTGGCTTGGTTAATACAGTGCATTAAAGCCATATATTTATATGGTTATAATAGGTTCAAAGAGACTTAATGGTCAAATTGCATAGCTAAAATTAAATGTTTTGAATCTGTTGATTTCATTTGTAACTTTCCAAGGAACTTTTGCCTTTGGCGTCAGACCCGTGACACCTGCCTGTTGAGGCGCCATGTGTCCTTCGTGTTTGGTTGACAGCATCTCCTGGAATCCTGCATTCCAATACAGTGCGTGGATGGCTCGTTCATCTCAGTGACTATGTTCTGCCTGGGAGTCAGCTTCCTGGCGTCCATTTCTTTTCCCAGGCTGGGGAAGGTCACAGGAGGGAGGGGCTGTGCCAGCTGGCCTTCTGATGCAATATGATTTCATGGCTATAGTAAGTGCTCAGTTATTATTGAATTGAATTATAGTGAACCCAAAATAATATTTTCCAAATGATTGAGATAATAGTTTGTTTCTTTTTTGTGTGTGTGTTACTGGGGGGTTGAACCCAGGGGCATTCTACCTCTGAGCTACACCCCCAGCCCTATTTTTTATTCTTTATTTGTGACCAGGGTCTCACTAAGTTGCAGAGTGCCTCACTAAGTAGCTGAGGTTGGCCTCGAACCCGGATCCTCCTGTCTCAGTCTCCCAAGTACTGGGATTACAAGCATGAGCCCCCACGCCCAGCTGAGATAATAGTTTGTTAATTGGATTTTAATACAAAACATGCCAGACATTCAGTATCTGGGCTACTGTAAGTTTTGTCCCTTTGGTTACTATGCCAGCTAAGGAGAATTGACAATTTTTTCTTCCCTTACATTGAAAACATCGACCACCAAATGCACAGAAAGAGCAAGTGTGAACTGAGATAGATCTTATGGTCAGATTTCCCCGTGTGTCTACTTTGACCTGACTTTTATGAAAATTTATGGCAATTTAAATGGGTCCTTTTGTGGGAATAAAAGCCAAATGTAACAGAAATATGGTTTGTCATATCTTTCTGAATTTGGAAAGCATGTGTAGGAAGGCCTCTAACTTTTGTAAACTCTAACCAGTCCCTATTCTCACACCTCCTCTGCTCACCTAGAGTTTGCCAAAACATCCTGACCATTGAGCACCTACGCTTCATCTTAAATTATGCTCAGACATGTGCTCCCTGTGTACGTGATGACTTGTGTATTGAAGAGCAAAATGGCACTAGCCATAAACAAAGACAAAACTCATCCATTCTTTTTATCAAAGCAGGGAAGTGACACAGTACTTTCTAAATAAATACAGCTCTCCTTTCCTGAACTCTTCGCAAGTCATATACCCTCTCATTCGCACTTATTTGCACTCTCTAACCCTCCATTGAAATATTTTCAGTATTTCCTTATCATCATGGCATGCCTATGGGAAATACTATCCATTTTTCAGACGAAGAAAGGGGAACTACATGGGATCTCTGCCTTACCGGTGTTCACACAGGCAGCAAGAGGCAGAACCACGATCTACACAGCAGCCACCCGCTTGCAAGCACTAGGCTCCATCTCAGCAGTACAGACTGGATTCCCGCCCTTGGTATTCCACTCTGCTCGCTCACGCCCCTTAAACATGGACCCACTAACTGCCCTGATCAACCATGTGCACGTCTGCACCTCTGATGATACAGGCAACTGTGTTTACAGAACAATCATGTGGGAAGTTTGGGGAAGAGGGAAGAGGAGAGGTATCACAAAGTAGAAGATAGAAATCTCAGAGTTGGTGTTAACCATCCACAAAAGATCCACAAAACAGATGTTCCTTTTTTTTTTTTTTTTTGTCTTTTTGGTACTGGGGATTTGACCCAGGGGCATTGTACCTCTGACCTACATCCCCACTCCTTTTTCTTTTCTCTTTTGAAACAGGGTCTCACTAAGTTGCTGAGGCTGGCCTTGAACCTGTGATCCTCCTCTCTCATTCTCCTAAGTACTGGGATTACAGATGTGCGACACCACACCCGGCTCACAAAACAAATAGTTCAATTCCTACAGATTACTTGTCAATTTTGGCCTCTTGAGGATTTTTTCTCTGGATTCAAACACAGGAAATTCTTCATAGGATTTACATTGCCAGTTATAAAATACACCCCATCTATTTGGTTGATTTACTCTCTTTATTAGTTTTCCATCTGCGGCTGTAACAAATTTTTGCAAACTTAGTGGCTTGAAACAGCACAGCATTGTCATCTCACAGTTCTGGAGTCCTAGGTCTGGTCTGGTCTCCCCAGGGTAAAACCAAGTCAGGCAGCATGAGTGTCTGGGGGCTGCAAGGGAGAGCTCATTTCCTCACCCATTTGGGCTGTAGGAAGAATCCAGCTTCTTGCTCTTACAGGATGGAGGTCCCTGCTTTCTTGCTAACTGTAAACTGAGGACAATCCCAGAATTTAGTGTCCCCTGTACCTCTTGGTTCATGGCCTCCTTCCATCTCTCACACTGGCAGTGGTGGGTTGGGTTGAGGCCCCAGCACATCGTATCTCCCTGACTCTCTCTTAAGGACCATGTGCTTAGTTGGGCTTTCCTGAATATTCAGGGCATTCTCCTCATCTCAAAGTTCTTAATTCAATCACACCCCCTTGGCCATGCAAGGCAACATATTCGCAGATTTCAAGGATTGGGACAGAGACATCTTTGGGGAGCCATTATGTCTACCACATTCCTTAGTCACCTATGTGAGTTCTGAATGTTGTAAAGTATTAATGCTTTTTATTATTGGATATGTGAAGTCATAAATCAAGATGAATAGGTGTAAGCACTCCTCAAAAAATATGTATATGCATATAGCTCAATTACCACGAAGATACCAGTATTAACAAATTCAAGCATCTATGCTTGGCCTCTGAAATCAAGTTCCTTAACTTCTCAGGTTTTTTAAAGACATTGAGAAGTTGAGGATGAGAAAGAGAGAGAGAGAGAGAGAGAGAGAGAGGGAGAATGAGAGAGAGAATGAGAATATATAGAAGATATGCAGTCAGGTGTCTTAAAAATGGTGAGGGTATAACTTGGAGGTAGAATACCTCTGGGTTCAATCCCCAGTACCACAGAAAAGAGAAAGATAAAGAAAGAGAGGAAGAAAGACAGGGAGGGAGGGAGGAAAAGGAAAGTTGGGGACTCCTTCTCTTCATGAGGAAAGCTTATTTTTAAATGTCTTGACTTACCTTCCCTAACAGGTATTGGATCTGACCAGGAGGTTTCCCATTGCTGCAGAAGAGAAGCATCATCAGAGAAAACATGGAAAGAGAGAAAAAAAGAGAAAACTTAATTAAATGGCAGTTATCCTCAGCTTATTAACTATATAAAACAATCCTTTCAAGTCATTTACTAGCTGACTGTCAGTACATGGGTTGGGGTGCTACTAATTTTCAACATTCAGACCTAATACTCTTTGAAAGAACTCTCCCTTAACAAGAAAAACAGGTGTCTACTGTTATCAGCAAACGCTTTTTACATTTGAATCCTTTTGGATATGAGTACATTTGAGAACCTTTTCTAAGGCCACACCTGAGAGCAAAAGTGAGTTATCAATGACTGTCTTTAAAAAGAGGAGACTCGGTGGTTGAACACTAATTTCTAATCAGATGCTACAGACGGAGCAGCCGCACGGCAGCTGTACTTTCCCAGGGTTAATTACCTTTCACTGCTCTCTACTAATGAGTCAGCTGTTCCTGTCATCCCACACTGCCCTGGTTCATCTGGAGCCCTAGCTGTGGACAAACACGGAGCCATGCTCCTATTTACATGCGGGGGTGGGGCGGGGGCGGGGGCTGTGCAAAGATTTCAAAAGGATTCTTTTCTAAATCCGTAATGCTTATGTGTTTCCATGCTAAAAATAATTTTACAAATAAGGTTTTACTTCCTCAACTATGGCTTTTCTGTCAGTCACGGGGTTCACCACCAGTAGACATACAACAATGCAGAAACCTTGGAAAGAGGTGAACTTTGTCACCTCCATGGAAAGCTTTGTCTCTGGTTCCTCAGAACCACTGTGAAAAGCACCCTCTCGGGAGGAAGATGGACAGCTTCCTTCACTGATAAAAAGACTTCCTTAAGAAATTCATGTGATAGTAATCCTAGTACTTGGGAGGTTGAGGCAGGAGGATCGCAGGTTCAAGGCCAGACCCAGCAATCTAGGGAGAACCTGTTTCAAAATAAAAACTGAAAAAAGGCTAGGGGTGTAGCTTGGAGATAGAGTGCTCCTAGGTTCAATCCTGAGTAACACACACACAGACACACACACACACACACACACAATTCCTATGTTAGAAAATTAAATTCAAAAGTAGAAAAAACCCCCAAACTATCTTATCTTTGTGCATGAAATGTGAATTAGACAAGTGAAAATTTTACAAAAACGATAGACTTGAAGAATGTGCTTTTACCTGTGTCTAGATCATTGCTGGCTATCATATATATATGTGCATGTATGTGTATACATATGCCTAATAGGATTTTTTTTTACCCAGATAATAGCCCTTTTACCCAAATAATGGCTCTGCTTTCTATCTCATGATGTAGACACAGTATGCCCTTATGTATTTTTGAAAACTGCAGCCAAGAAATTTACACCTCCCTTCCCTGTTCTCTATTTCAGAGGCAATTGCAAGGGCTGTACAGTAAGGAACCCATGGAGTTCCACTTTAACAGCCTTCAAAGGGCCTCTGGTTAGGGACACTCTCCCCCTGGTAAGTCCCCAGCTTTAAACCTTAAATCTTAGACCACTGGCTGTCAGGTGTTAACAAACGTCAGGGCCATCTGGGTGTCTTGTGAACGGGCAGTATCCGATACCCACACTCCAAGGTCCAGTGTGGCATCCTGATTCTCTGACGAGGGTCCCGGGACTCCGCTGACCCGGGGCCACACTGAGTAGAAGGTGAGGGAGACGTTGCTCTCTAGCACTAGCCTGCATTGGAATCAGACGAAGGGCTCATTCAAGCCCAAACAGTGGCTTCCAGGGACCTGGAGCAGGGCCCGGGAATCTGCATTTCTATCAAGTTCCGGGATGGAGCTGGTACCCATGGTTCCAGGACCGTACTTCGAGAACCACTGCCTTGACTATTCATGATTAAATACACTGAAGGATCTCAACCACCAAGGGCCAACTACCTCCACATGGGAGAGAAAGGCACCCTTCCCTGAACTCAAGAGCCATTCACTTGTTCTCCCTTTAATACTTTAATATAGAAAGGAATGGATAAAAAGTGAACGTTCCGGCCCATCGTTGGAGTACATTCTGAGAAGCACTTTAGAGCTTATTGAACTTGATCTCCCCTTCAGATGAAACCATTCATGTCAAGAAAGAAGCAGCAATTATGTACTCCTCCATCACAGGTGCTATTATCAAATGTAAGCATGAAAATCACAAACCCAAGACTCCGCACAATATTTAAACTTGCCAAAAGCAAATAAAATATGGGAATGAATTAATTACAAATTATATCATAAAAACAAATTTAAATGTCAAGCCATCATGCAAATTTCCTCCAGACGTTGGCTGTGTCGCTAGCCCTAGGGAATCTTGACTTCCATTCTCCATGGTACCCGTGTTTCTCCCGCACACTGACATGGGAAGGGGTCTGCGCTGATTGCTGCTACTCTGAAGAACGTGTTATCCTGAAGGCTTCTTGGAGGAAAACCTTTCAGTGAATACTAAAAGCACACTTGCTTTGCTGTTCATGGAAGTCTCTCAGGGCAAGGGCTCACACGGGCCTTTTGCAACATTGGTCACTGGAATGCATATTTTAGAAAGAGGGAAGGAATGAGAAAAATTATACAATGACACATCTGCTGAGTGGATTTTAGTGAAAAAATGGAGATTGATTCTCAAACAGCCAAAGCAGAAGTTAGGTGCTTCACCATTGATCTGCTCAGGCTAGGAAAGATGACCTGGTGTCCTGAAACATAAGCTGATTTCCCAGAACTCCAGCAAGCTGGGAGAATAGGGATCCAGGTGCAGAATACTAGTAAGCACACGAGAAAGACTTTACGGAACTGATGCCCCTGCGGAATTACTTGGTTTTGCGGCTCCATAAAGCTATGTATGTATGTATTATTATTATTTATTTGTTTGTTTGATGTAGGGGCACTAGAAACTTTTTCAAAAGATTTTACTGGTGCATTGTAATTATACCTTGCAGTGAGATTCAAAGTGACGTGTTCATAAACACACACAACATCTCTCGGTGTGTTCCCTCCACTCCCTTCTCCCTCCCTGTTCGCACCAGTGAGACTGGTAGTGATACCTTCATACACAAACATGACATAATTTGGTCTGTTTACTTCCTCGAGCCTCCTTTTTGCCCTCCCCTCTTCCCTCCCCTGATCTCCTTTCACTCTTCTACTGGTTTCTCACCTGGTTTTCATGAAGTCCCTTTTCTTTCCTATTTTAAAGGTATCAATCTCATCTAAATAAGAGGTTACCCTGGTGTGGTGGCACACACCTGTAATCCCAGTAGCTGGGAGGCTGAGACAGAAGGATCGCAGGTTTGAGGCCAGCCCCAGCAACTTAGCAAGACTCTCAGCAACTTAAGTAGACCCTATTTCAAGTAAGGAATCTGATTTATATCAGTGTAACAATAATATTATTTAATTACTTCATTAGCTCATGTAGTCAAAATTTTCACTAAGCACCCAGAGAAGGGAAACTCTGCCTGCGTGGGGGGGGGAGTCCTCAGTGCCTGGAGAGGGGTGTACGGTACATGCCCCTCCAATAGGGAAGATATTTATGTTGTATAAGTCAGAGGTAATGAATGAAAAACCTGGGGGTGGAATCTGTGTCTTGATGACTTAGGACAACAATCTAATGAATCTGATAAAAACTCTACCCCAGAGGTACCAAGCTCAGGGTGTGTTGTTGGAGAGAAGAATACCCAATCCTGAAAATTTCAAATGGAGGAACACAATATCATGGGGTGGGGGGCTGAGCCTGCCAGCTGCCAGTGGGTGTCGGATCCCCACCAGCCCCTCGCCTTGGATGGTTTTAAAGAGTTGTAATGAACCTGACTATGTAACTCTGGATATTTGCACATCTGGGTTTACTCTTGTCCTGTGTGACCGATGAGAGGGCAGTGCCACCGGCTTCAGGCTTTCTGACCCGCGCTGGCCGCTCTTGCCTGCCTGCAGGCTGGGGTCCCATTGACTTCCCTCCACCTGCCCTACAGCATGGAGTCTCCTAGCACTGGCCTAGGCAGCACTGGTTAACAGCGTCTTGGTACCTTCTTTGTTTCTTTTTAAATTAAACTAAAAATTTATTCAGCTATTCTTACTACATATTGACAAGTTGTAATCACAACTATTTAGGGTACAGAACAATGCTGTGATAAACATACACAACATAGGCTTCCTGGATCAAGCTAAGTAACAGGCCCATCACCTTGGATACACATCCGCGTTTATCTTGTCTAACTGGAAAGTTGTGCCCTTTGACCAGCACCTCCTCTGCGCCCTGCTCCCCATCTTTCTGCTTATCCTTCTTGGTTTTATGTCAGAGGTAACACATCACATATCTTTTGGCTATGTTACTTTTTTCCAAAAAAAGTGTGCAGAAATAATATGCCTTAGAAGAACTTTTAAAGACCTGTACTTGAAAACCTAATTTACACACTTTGCAACATGAATAACAAGAGCGTTCATGGAAACAAGACCTCGCTGCACAGAAAGCTGGGTGAGCTTTGCTTCTCTCCTTCACTCCAGCCTCAGCTTGTGGACTGTGTTCTCCAAGGAAGCTACACCTGCCCGGCCCAGGCCTGGACCACTCCCGACCAGAAGCCCCTGTGGGCTAGGAGAGGCCTTTCTGCTGCTCTTCCATAGGCAAGGTACTCAGCCAGAGAGATGCCATTTGAATGAGGACTGGCTGACTGACTAGTTATTAAGAAAAAGGGAAACTGATGTGGCCACTGCCTCTGTGATATGCATTTTAGAAAAATAGTGTACCAGCCGGGCGTGGTGGCACACACTTGTAATCCTAGTACTTGGGAGGCTGAGACTGGAGGATCACAGGTTCAAGGACAGCCTCAGAAATTTAGTGAGGCTCTCAGCAACCTAGTGAGATCCTGTTTCCAAATAAGAAATAAAATCAGTCTGGGGACGTAGCTCGGAGGTAGAATGCCTCTGGGTTCAATTCCCAGTACCACACACACACACACACACACACACACACATACACACACATACACACACACACACAC